>JADRCH010000284.1:587199-602055 GCA_019843965.1 Rhynchomys soricoides
TGTCTGTGTCTGTGTGTCTGTTTCTGTGTTTGCATCTGTGTCACCATGTGTGTGGGTGTGTGCATGTGAGCTCAGGTGCCCCCAGAGGCCAGCTGAAAGCCTTGGATCCTTTAAACTGGAGTTTCCAGCGATTATAAGCTACAACATGACTCTGAGAACCACACTTGGGTCCTCTGCAAGAGTAGCATGCGCCGTTGACCATTGAGCCACCTCCTCACCCCCAAATGTTTGATTTTAAAACCTTTTGGGGTTTCCAACCCGAATTTCATTTTTAAAATTGCTAACATTTATCTTGGGATTAGAACAGAATTTCTAATTTTTTTTTAAATGTCCCTACACATGTCTCCGCCATTTTATGGTTTTACGTGAAGCAGCATTCATTCCCAACGCTGACGATTGTAAAATCAAAGTATCAGTCCCTCCGAAATGCATTAAAGATGCCCTGTGTCCTGCAGTATGAAGCATTTAACCAAGGTTTAATTCATGTAAAAATAAACGTATCTGTGTCATTGGGATGTGAACTTGCTGTCATCTCTAATAATTGGTGAAATTACATGCACATCAACGGATTGTTTGTTTTTGTTTGATTGCATATACTAATTACACATGATAATAGGCTTCGCTGTGACACTTCTCTACATGTACATGACGCATTTACTATGGTCACCCCATTACCTTCTCTTACCCCTCCCCCACCCCATTCTCTTGATCTGTTTTCCCAACAAGTCATGCTTTCTACTTCTCTCTCTCTCTCTCTCTCTCTCTCTCTCTCTCTCTCTGTGTGTGTGTGTGTGTGTGTGTGTAGAATGTGAATGTGTGTAGGGGAGTATATATATGTGTGTGTGTCAGTGTATATGTACGTATGTGTAGGTGTGAGTGTGTGTGTATATTTATGTGTGTCAGTGTGTATGTGTGTATGTATGTGTATGCGTAGGTGTGTGAGTGTGTGTATTTATGTGTGTGTCAATGTGTATGTGTGTATGCATGTGTGTTGGTATGAATGTGTGTGTGGCGAGTGGGTGAGTGGGTGGGTGTGTACGTGTATGGTTATGTGTGTCTCCGTGTTGTACATATGTGTGTATGTATGTGTAAGTGTGAGTGAATGTGTGTAGGTGTGTGGGGGTAAGATGTGGATAGGGGTATATAAATGTGTGTCAGTGTGTCCGTGTGTCCGTATGTGTATGTGTGTAAGTGTGAATGTGTGTGTATTTATATGTGTCAGTGCATATGTGTGTACATATGTGTATGTGTGGGGGCGTGCGCATGTGCACGTGCACACACACGCACACACCAGGGAGTTTCACAGGATGGGTGACAGAAGCATAAGCAGCTTATTGGTGGCCACACCACTGCAGTTAATATTTCTCCTGCCCTCGGTAGCCATTAACTGCCTACAGAGCCTCAGAGCCTCTCTGGGCGCCCATGAGCCATTTCTCTGTCTATGCCAGTATAGTAATAGGCTCAGTATTGTCACAGGAGAGTCACAGCCATGCCACGCCTGACAGTCACATATTCCCAGCACTTTGACCATCTACGAGTTTCGCAGGTATCTACTGTGAAGGACACTTCTCTAACCAAAGCCGTCAGTAGCACAGGCTTTGGGGATAAGCACGGTTAGAAGGCAGTCCGACTGGCACATCACAGCCATTTAGCCACAGCCACAGGATTGGACCAAGTTTACAGCCCCAGACATAAATTCCATCCTGTAGAGCCAACCTTACATCCACGCAGAAAGTGGTTATTATCTCCTGAACAGACATGCCACTGTAGCACTTCTGGGCACATCTTGCCTGGAGTTTTGATAGTGTGGCACACAGGGACCACACACATAAGACTGGTGATCACACACCTCCCCCAACAGCCTGTACAGCACCTTCCAGCACTACGAGTGCTAGTCAGCAGCAAAGACACTTCCAGCTCAGTTCCAACCTGCTCTCTCCGTGCCCTACAACAGGAGCATCCCGTATCTTCTTCGGCAACCAACTGCAGTAGTGACGGCTTGGATTGTCTTGGGGTCTCAGAGGGCTCCCGGGCCGATGGTTTGCATAATGTCTCCCACTGCGGCTCTGAGATTTTCGTTTTAGTAACCTGTGCCTTCTGGGAGCAGCTTTATCCACTCGTGAAGGGTACCACCATTGAAAGTCTCTTTCATTTTGATTTATTTTGTGACAGACAAGAGAGATGAGGAGTACGCATGTGCCACAATTCATGCATGGAGGTCAGAGGACAATATGCAGGAGTCAGCTCTCTCGGTCCAACATGTGGGCTCTGGGGATCTAACTCAGGTTGTCTGTCAGGCTTGGCAGCAAGCACCTTTACCCGTCAAGCCGCCTTGCCAGCCCCTATTTTATTTTATTTTTGGTTTTCCGAGACAGGGTTTCTCTGTGTAGCCCTGGCTGTCCTGGAACTCACTCTGTAGACCAGGCTGGCCTCGAACTCAGAAATCCACCTGCCTCTGTCTCCCGAGTGCTGGGATTAAAGGCGTGCGCCACCACTGCCCGGCTTCTATTTTATTTTTTTAATTAGCTTAGCAAGTATCAGAACTGCTTGTGGCTTTTTCATAGGTCCTTGTTTGGGGTAGATTGCCCCTCAGCCACCCCCTTTCCCCCCCATCTCCCTGCCTCTCCCCCTTAAACCTTTCCACCCCCAGTACCTCCTCCTCCTTAAAGCACATGTTCTACCACTGTCCCCAACCTAAAAGCCTCTTGTATCACTCCTTATGGGTCCCTCTCTAGCTCCCTGACCCCACAAACTCATTCCCATATAAATGTACATATATAGAAATCAGAAGCCAGGACCCTCTTATGAGAAAACACATGTTCATCCGTCTGAGCCCAGGTTAGCTCACTCAAAATGATATTCTCCGATCCCGTCCATTCTCCTGCAATTTCCCCATTTCAGTTTTCCTTAGAGTTGAATAAAATTACATTGTGCATTTTCATCATCCGTGGACGTCTAGGCTGACTTGAGTTTCATTTCTTTAAAATGCTAAATTAATTTGGCTTGAGATTAGAACAGAATTTCTAAATTAAAAAAAAATAGCCTGAAATGGCCCCAGACAGGCTTCTGCCGTTTTGAACAAACACTGAAAATATTCTAAGTCCTTCAATATCAAATATTCAACCAGGATTTCATCCTTTATGTGAGAATGAGCGCATCCCTTGTCATTTGTACATTAATTTACCATCTTTAATAAATGATAAGATTACATATATACCAAAAAAACTTTTAAAATAACTTTCTTTATTATCAGTAACTGATTAATCTGTATATCTACGCTATGTACCTTGATATACGGTGAGAACATTTAAGAATTTGTTGTCAGCTGCCATCTAGAATCCCATGTCAGCAGCTGCAGCTTCAACCCCTGTCCCCCCCTGCCCCACTATACCCCTGCCCTCCTGGTCTTGATCTTTTGTAGATTATAAACAGATACCATAGTCATGTGCTGCCTACCCACTGTGGGCAGAGCCTGAGGTCAGGGCTCGGGAGGATAGACAGCAAGTGCTAATGAGGACCCCAGACCCTTGTGAACAGGAAGCAGCAGGGACCCCCAGCATAAAGCTGAAGACTCTCTTGATGCCTGTGAGCCCCAAACTACCACATTTCTCCCCAAATCTTCCACCCATAAAACCTCTGCAGAGAGTGAAGGGAGAGGCTGGTCTGTGTGCCATTTGGTGGCACGGGTGGCTGACAGAGAGGCCTTAAGTACCAGGTACCTGTTGCTCCTGCTGTCCAAAGCCACAGCTGAATCCCCAAGCTGCCTTTCCAAGTACTGGGCCTGAATCTCTGCAGAATCTAGGAATCACCCACATCTGGTAGTGGTCCTGATAGTGTATCGCTGAGTCTCAGGATCCCCTTCCATAATATAAAAAGTTCCAAACTGAAAATGTCTCAGGACTTTTTTTGTCTAATTATCTGTATTCTACAGTCTAGCACAGGAATGCTCAGACCCAGAGCACACATGTCCATGTCTTGTGTATGCTACACTCATGGCAGACATCACTAATCAATCACCTATCTATCAATTATCAGAATCTTTCTCCTCATAGTACAGAAGGTATTGTTATTTTTGTTGCTGTGACAGAAAACCTGGTAGTATTAACAATCACAATAACCATTTGATCAAAACTGATCAGATAAAAACCATCTTACCACCTCTGATTATAGGGTGGGAAACCAGCCTGGCAGGAGGCCTGAGGAACAAGGGTTAAACATTAACCAGGTCCAGCCTAGCCAAAGAGAAGCTGCCATAGATAAAGACCTGAGATACATGCTGGCAAGAGAGAACTAGGCTCCAGAGTACCCATGACTGTCTTCCTCAGGGACTCAGAGCCTTTTCTCTTAAGACTCAGACCCTGGATTTTTCCTCCCATGCAAGTTAGGGATCCTCGGGGCACATGAATTATTCAAACTCTCCCTTAGTCTTCAGTAAACACACTAGCATTTGCTTCTGAGTCTCTAAAGCAGCTCTGACTAGGCAGCCTTCTGGTCAGACAGCCGGCAGTCAGGGCTACAGAGCAAAGTGTGAAGCACCTATGAGCACCGAATCACCTGGCTATCGGCCACATTCCACATTTGCACTCCTTTGTATCCGTGCTAAGGCCTGAGGATACGCGGGCCGTTCTTACTCTTTCAGGTTTCCTTCTGGTAAGGAAGAGAAACATTTCAGAGACAGTTTCACATATTCTTAAGTGGCAATAAATGAGAGACAGCTTCAGAAGGTGGCTTCATGATGAGTGGGAGGGTCTTCTTTCTGAGGGTCTGATGGGTGGAGTAAGAGGTGAGCAGGGGAGTGGACTGAATCAGAAGACAGTACAGGCCCAGAAAAACAACATGACAGCCAAGAGCCCCTGCGAGGAAAGAGGCTAATCAGTGGAACCATGAACAACCGCTCTCTGGGGCCAGACCCCACATTCCCTTCCCAGGACGGCACTGGCTTCTCACCCGACCCCTCTAGGTCCACCTGCAGCTAAACTGAGGCCCAAAGTCCACCCCAAGGGAATCCGTACCTCGTATGTGGGTGGCTATTGGCTGTAGGCTGGTCTCCTGGTATCCTGCTGGGAGAGTGACCTCTGCTCTGTAAGAGGGAAAGGCAGAAGAGGGTGGAGCGGGAGACCACACAAGGCCTTCTACCTGTGCTGCCAGGCAGGCTCGGGGGTGGGTCTGACAGCTCCCCCCACCCACCCTCTGCCAAATTGTACTTAATTATAATGATAAGCGGTGGCAGGCATCCACAGGCACAATCACGGAACACGACAAACACTCCACGGCTCCAAGCCAACGAGCTAGCTTCCCCACCACGCATCTCTGCACAGGAGGCTCAGAAGGGTTATCTGAGGCCACAGAGGCCCACAAGGGGACTAGGCTGGACCCTGCTAGCCAGCTCAGAGTGGATTCTACTAGGTGGAGCCCAGGGCACCAGCAACACGGGAATCTTCACCCATCCCCCTGAGTCCTCAGCATCACCTAATCGTTCCCAGCAAAGCATGCCTGTGCATATGAAGAACACACAAGTGCATGCCGTAGCCACCTGCTCTTCAGAGTGATGTCCAAACTCAGGACCTCAGCCTCACCCACACCATGAGGGTGCAAAATGAGTGGCCTTGTAGGGGTTAGCGCAGGTAGGGCTCGGGCTAGGCTGGATGGGCAAAGGACCCCTCCCCAGCTCACCCTAGAAAAGTCTTTCTTGATAGTGGGTAGGTCTGGTGCATGCACTGGGAGGAAGGCATTTGCTTTCCTCCTCAAGAGAGAATCCCTCAGAGGAATTCTAGTACAGCAGGTAGAAAGAGGAGGGGCAGGACCTGCTCTCCCCTCTCTCTCCTCTCTCCTCTCTCTCAGTTGCTCACTCTGTCTCTCTCACTCGCTTTTGCTCTCTTGCTCTCTCAGTCGCTCTCCCTCTCATTCTCTTGCTCTCACTCTCCTCTCTCCTCTCTCTCACTTGCCCTCTGTCTGTCTCTCTTGCTCGCTCTCTCACTTTCTCACTCTCAGCACCCAGGGCTTCGAACATGCCAATCAGCCACTCTACCATTGAGCTTTATCTCCAGCCCTCTGTTTACTTTGATTGTGGGGCCCGTTCTCACTAAGTTGCACAGGCAGTTAGTATGCCATCCTCCTGCCTCAGCCTCTACAGTAGCTAGGATTGTAGACCTGCACCACCAGGCTTGGCTTGTTAGGTGGGTGAGTTGTACAGGCCTGTCAGGGGAGAGGGAACCCTAGTGCCTGATGCAAAGGGGAGCTCTCAAGAAGAACAGGTCAGCCTGGACTGGACCTAGCAGGTTCCTGTTACATAGTAGAGAAATTGACACAAGAAACTACCATCCCCCAAACCTGGATCTGTGGGGAGGAGTCCTCTGAGGCTTACTTCACCCCTCTTTGTAAACTGCTTATGCTCCTTTGGGTGTTGAGTGAGGGATGCAGGGGTAGGAACCCTTGCTGAGTCTCTGCCTGGTCTACAGGGCTTGGTCAGCAGCGCTGAAGAGTGGGTGTGTCTGTGTGGGTGTGGCCATAGGCTTTGGAACTTTAGGTTGGTGGCTGCTTGTATTCCTGATGTGGGGAGTGTGGGAGAAAAAGCTCAGGAGCATGAGGAGGATGCTGTTGGGGATCTTCAAAGGGTGTGGGCTGTTGGGATGGATCTGGGGGTGCAGGTGTTTCAGGGTGCTTAAGCAGCGTGCACGTGAGTCTGTGTGTGGGAGAAAGAGAGGATGTAGGTAGGTGGGAACTAACTAGCTGGAGCCTGGATGTCAGCCCAGGTCTGGCAGCCTCATCTCCGCCTATACCACCACACCCCCTGTCTTTCTGTCGCTTCTTCATCTGCCCCAGAACCCTCAGCAACTCACCAGAGATGGCAGGCAGCCCTGCCCAGGCTCTTCTCAGCTTATCCCGCTGAGCTGGCTCAGGTATTGGCTCCTGCCCTGACAGGCTGGCTTTAAAGGGCCTAAGAGGTGTCTCATCTCATCCATGGGGAGGCACACAAGGAGCCTGAGACCCAAGAAAGGCATACATGCTCAGAGCTAGAAGAGGAAGACACCGAGATCTCTCTGCAGGCCACCCACACATACCCCGTCCGAGCTCTGTTCAGGATCTTGTGTCATGGTCAAGTTCCCAGGTTAGCCTGGGGTAGGACCTGAGCTATTTCTTCAAGCTGAGTCTAACCTCATGCTGAGTCTCCCAAGCACTCTGCCCTTTGCCTCATGGCATACGTTGGAGCTCCCAAGCTTAACCCAAGAATAGGAAGAACCAGCCCAGCCCAGCCCAGTCAGGGCTTGTGAATCGAGACATGGCAGGAGCAACTCGAAGCAACACAAAATAGGCGATGTCATGTCCTCCCCGGACCCTGGCTTTTGGTTATCCTGTATGCAGCTGATACCAGTGTAGTAACCTCCCCACGCAATCCGCTAAAGTGAAAAGCTTTAACACGACCCCCGTTGTCCTCTCACCACCTGTCCCTACACACCCCAGTTCATCCCTCCCATGACAGACTTCCATCAGCACACCTGTGTGTCCACCCACTTAGCCATCCCTTCATCCCATCCTCTATCCACCCATTACGTCGACCATCCATCCGCCAGTCCCCCCACACATCTATACCTATATCATGCTGTCCATTCATTGAGCCAGCTAACCAACAAACCACTCCATCCAGCCATCTGTCAGTTCGTGTACTGCTCCACAGATCCACCCACTCACTGATGTACCAAACACCACTTTTCTGCCGTCTGTTCATCCATAAGCCCACCTCTAATCCAGCAACCCATCGAGGTGCCCACCACCGATGATTTACCCATTTGCCCATCCAACCGTTCATTGATTCATAGAAAAGTTTTCACCCATCAGCAAAACTAAGTACTTTGGTCCATTCAAAAGTCTGAGAAGGGCCACGTTCTTCCTTTTAAGCCATCCTAGATATAGCAAGCACAGATTTGGAGCTTCTTCCTTTGACTCGGTGTCTTCTCTCTGTACCAAGGCCATTCACCCAGGGTTGTCCTGTTTCCTTTCTTGGCCTGACACCAAGATCAGAAGATACAAAGAAGAGGCAGATGCCAGTACGTGGCCCTAGGGCCATGCACTGTGGTAATGCTATAGTCTTTGCATTTGACATTCCCATACAGGTTTGCACACAGCTAGCAGGTGCCTCCCACTTGCTTGGCCCCTTCTACGTAGGCCCTGGTTCCTGTTATAATAGCATCATAAGGACAAGAACACTTTATTGGGCAGCCATACTGTGCCCTATGTATCCTACATCCACTCAATCAATACTGCTATCATCCAGTCATCCCCAAGGCCAGCAACACCACTGCACACACTGGACATGGTAGGTTCCAGAGCTTGGGAGAAAGCACAAGTATAAGACAATGAACACATAGCCTCTGCTTGCCTGTACTTGCTGAGACACATGCTCTCCAGACATGATCCGGCTCATGGAAACAGAGACCCTGATGTTGCCTCTCTGCTGCACAACTGGGTTAATGGAAACCTGGTGGCCCACCCAAAGTCACAATCCTAGTAAGCAGAGGTACTGAGACGTGAAAGCGCCTGTGACTCCCAATCACATGCTCTCAGCATGAAGTTGGCAGTGACTGGCATCTGTGTCCTGAGACTAGTGGAGGACAGAGAAAAACCAAGCAAGCCAGCAAGCTATGAGAACCCTATCACTTTTCTGCATGCCCACGGACCTGAGAAGCCAGGGCCATGAAGAGATGGAAGCAAGGAAGAAAAGCCGAACAGGAGGGAGGTGAGACCGGGCAGGGGTCCAGGAAAAGAGACCACTGTCAGAAACAGAGAGGGAACTGAGACAGGCACAGGAGCAGGTGTCAGGCCAGAGAAACACTGGAGTTTGGAGAGCCTCCTGGCCAAGTCACAGTGTCGGCACTGGTTTAACTTATGAAATCTATGGCAGGGCTAAAGCAAGACAATCTCTTTTTTGTTGCAGAGATGAGCTGGAGACCTGAGTCATGGTCTTTGGTCTCTCCACAAGCCCACCTGAGCAACACACTCAGATAGTACTTCCAATGACACCGTCTAGGCAGCCTGTGCATGTTCCCACCTGCCTCTCTCTCAAAGCTCCTGGAAACCCATCACAATCCCTCCAGCTATAGATCTGTGATCTAGCCACTTTTTTGAAACTTCTCCTTGTGGCAGCAGGGGTCAGGGATTTAACACTGGTCTTCTTGTAGCTACTGTTCCCCAGGTCATTGTCATAGCCATTGTGGACACTCTGATCCTCTTGGCTAGTAGCTCTCCCTGTATGCCAGAGTTGGGCACACAGTAGGTACTTCATGAGTGCTTGTAGAGGAATAGAGGAACATGTAGACATAGGGGCCTGTCTGGCAATGATCCCTTCTTGACCCTTTGTTATTATTGGGAGGGTTTCCCAAGAGGCCTATGTCATCAAGTCTACTGATATCCATCCCTCAGTGTTGTCTTGAGCTGTCACTGTGACCCTATCGCAGCCTGCAGGTCGAGGGAGAAATCATAAGGAGAAGAGTTGCCACCTCTCCTGTGGGTCCTGTCCTTCCACCATGTGTGCATTGTACTTTAAAACCAGAAGGAAGTTTCTTGCTAAGACTTCAACATGCCCTGTGGCCTGTACAATGAGGGTGAGGGACAGGGGCTGGTGACATACAGGGCAGTCACAGGCCTCACCATACAGAGGTGCCTGGAGTATCACAGTGTGGTCATCTCTGTCCGTCACCTGTGTAGGCAGTCAGGTCAGGGCCACCATAGCTGTGGAGAGTATAACCCCCAGACACAGCCAGTGCTATGGGAAGAAGCCTTAGAGGGGGGGGTCCAGGGGCGCGACTTCAGCTGCAAGCCCTCTAGAGTTCAACTCGTGACTGGAGGGGGACCGAGCTGGTAGGAGAGGTTCAAAGGCACTTTTTTTTTACTGAGGCAAACAGAAAACCTTGCCTCACCTCAGCTGTAATAAGCTAATTTTCCCTTCTAAATGGGTGTAATCAAATTCAGCCCCACAACCTCATTTCCAGGCAACTTTATTCATTGTTATTTTTATTCCAAGAATTCCTTGGCATTTTCTGAGAGCCACTGAAGGGCTTAATAGCTGCCTAAGTAACGATGTGCCCTCGTTGGAAAAAACAGAGAAGAAAAGAGTCACGGCTGGGGGTAAGGTTGGGAGGATACACAAGGTCACAGCCCAGGCGTGGGAATTAGGCCAAAGTGGCAAGACCAAGGGGCACTCGCTGCCTGGCTTGGTGGCTGAGACAGGACTGTGTCGGGGTCACCAGCTCTGGGGACGGTGATAGTTCTGAAAGGGCTGGGAGTCTGAGCCTTGAGGCCTCTGGGTGGGGTCAAACCCAGGCAGGGCAGCAATACCCACAATTCAGAGGGCATGGCTCGGAGCCTCCCATCTGCCCTGATGGGAGGGCTCCAGGAAATTGGGGTGGGCAGGGGAGCTGGAGTTTGCCAACATGTCTTGTACAACTCGGATTCCTGCTATTCTGGCTCCCAGGAAGGAGCTACTGGCTGTCACCACACCTTATCTGTGGACAGCTGGGCACCTATGGGTGTTTGCTGGATCCAGGAGTGGTCAGCATCTCTCCTTTGTCTTCTGCATCCAGATCAGAACCCTGAGATGGCAGCTGAGGGCCAGAGATGAGCTGATACAGGGCAGTGCAGATTCAAGGGCCAGTGAAAAGTCCTGGGCTATATCTGAAGGACGGAGAAGAAGACAGAAGAAGCAGAGGCCAGACCTGGCGGGCTAGGATGGGGACAGGTCAGACATGCAGGTGGCATATGGGTTGTTGGAATGGGAATAAGCTTCAGAAGACTTTAGCTGGGAATTTGGAGGAGCTGAGTAGCCCCAGGTCGAAGATGCCGGAGGAAAGAGGTTAGGATGGGCTGCTCAACGAGCCTGAGCTATGTCCCCTAACATCCCCGTAATACCTGCGTCAGAGCAAGGGCTATTTTTAGTCCTTCTGGGTCTCTCAACTCTCCCACATATGGCCCACCACCCTCCTTGGCTGGGTAGGACCCCAGAGCCCAAAGGGAAGGCTGGCGGTGTGTTTCTCATTGTAGCCCTTAAATCATTAAACAGTTCTTTTGTAAGAGTCATTTGACGTTCCGGAAGTCTTTTGATGCCTTTCAAAAGCGTTTTAATAAGTGTTTCTAATCCTCTTCTCTTCAAAAACAGGAAGTCACTGCATGCCGACCATAAACACCAGAAGGTCCAAGTTAGAATGGCAAAGGAGAAGACCCAGGCAGCCAGTGGTTGCTGAGCACACCCCATATGGCCAGGGCCACTATACCATAGAGACCTAGGTCTGGAGAAAAGCCTCAGCCTGTAAGCTAAGACCAGTGACACCTGGACAGGCACTCACCAAGGAGCAAGCCTCTACCCAAAGGCACTCTGTACTGATCATCGCTTGCTCCTCAGTCAGCCTTTCCCACCTATAGTACTGCCCAAACCTTGAGTCATCTGAGCAGGGAACCCTGGCTGATCCTCATTCCCTTGTGTTCTGGAGTCTTCTGTCTACACCCACATGCTGCCTCTGTGTCCCAGAATCCCCTCTTTAAACCGAGCTGCACTACAGGTTCCTAGTCATTCCTCAAAGCTCTTCCTCCACGATGGGCTCCTGGTCCCTAGGTCTCTTTTCCCTTCCCAACCTAGCCAGACCTGCTTTACCTGCCCTGGCCTTACCTGCACCTCCCATCTCCAGGGTGCTGTGGGGTGGAGCAATTGACTCTGTCTAGGAATACTAGGAGGAAGTAATTACATCTAGAGAATTCAGCTTCCACTCCATAAGCAACAGAGAGAGAGAGAGAGAGAGAGAGAGAGAGAGAGATACAGAGACACACAGAAAGACATACACAGTTACACACACAGAGAGACACAGAGACACACACACAGATATACACACAGGCAAACAGACAGAGACACAGAGAGACACAGACAGAGACACACGCAGACACACACACACAATTACACACAGAGAGATACACAAAGGAAGACACACAAACAGACATACACAGACACACGCACAATTACACAGAGAGAGACACACACAGAGACACACAAAGGGAGACACACACACACACACACACACACGCACATGATCCAGCAAGCTTCCTAGAAGAACAGGAAGCATAACCTTTGTTCCCATGCAGTATCCTGATGCAAACTCAGTCTAGAGGCCACCAGAGCAGCAGGGAGAAAAGCAGAGGCTGACAGAGGTTGCAGCTGAGCTAGAAAAGGAGTCTCTGCTCCTGGAACTATGCAGATGCATCTCCCTCATCAGGAACTTGGTGGGCACACAAACCAGTAAGGAGCTGGATCTGAGGCCCCGTCAACTTCTTTCTAACGCTCTGTACCCTGCCAACCCTACTGCCGTTCATTCTGCAAGCTGGTGCTTAGCCTGCACAGGAACTAGTAGATGCATGGGGTTGGAGCAGGGATATGTTGCCCCCAGGAGGCTCTTAGCCCCTGGGTCAACCCACCCAAATAAAAACAGGTTCTGTACAGAATGTTGTGTGTGTCCCGCCTGCTGCTTGTGATGGTTAGTTTGAACTGTCAACCTGAGATCTAGAATCACTTTGGAGAAGTGTTTCAGGCATGTCTGTGAGGAACTGTCTTGATTGTGTAACTCATATAGGAAGACTCGGCCTAGGAGTGGGCGACACCGTTCCCTAGGTTTATATCCTGCACTGGATGAGAGTGGAGAAAGCAAGCTGAGAGTAGCATGTATCTATCCACACGTTCTCTGTCCGCCTCCAGTTTCCGCTGCCTTGACTTTCCTGCTGTGATGGACTATGACCTGGATCTGTGGGCTGAAGATTCATTTATCAGGACATTTTACCAAAGCATCAAGAAATGAAACTAAAACCAAGAAAGGCAGCTCCTCCTGTGATAAGCCTGACCATGTGGCTTTTATACCTTTGAACTGGTTAGCAGGAGGAATGCTGACACATTTGGCACATTGAGATAGAAGAGCTGTGAGCAAATAGTAATGGGAGACTGGAAGACAGTACTTCAGAGAAAAACAGGCAGCTTGCAAAGCTTCACAAGGGACAAGAACTCTGAGAGGAACTAGACTAGGGGCCATCTGTGTGAGAGTCTGGCCAGGAATCTGCCTTCATTCTGTCCATTTCCCGAGAACCTAGTCAAGTTGAAATTAAAGATGATGGACTTATTTGTTTTGCAGGATTGGAGTCAGGCTAGTGTTGAAAAAGCAGTTGTGAGATTAGCACCACTGCAGCCTCCTCTGCACATTAGGACAATAGGAAGGTGTTTAGTCAGGGTTAGCACACGGCTGGTACAGCTGCGGTAAGCTAATCTCTAACTGGGCAGCAACAGAACCTGGCAATGTTCTAAATGTCCTTATGGTTTTGAAAGCAAAGAAGCAAGACTGAGGGGTTCATGGGGAGCAGCCAGGCACCATGTAGCAGGTCCGAAGTCCCTGTGGAGAGGCCCTGAGGGGCATGAATCTGTGGAGGAACATAAAGCCTCAATTTCAGTGAGACACCAGAATATTGGAGATGCCCAGAACATAGGACATTTGCCCAAGTATGCTGTAGGTATGGTGTGCAGCCAGCCTAGGGGAAATCTGTGTGTGCTGAGGTGGCAGATCTGATGGATGGGGCTGCAGATGCTCAAGCTCTTTGGAACCCAGATAATTACATTACAAGCCCTTGATGCTGGACATGGAGCTTTAGAATTGCAAGCTGATCCCTGATGGATGTCGGTTTTGCTTTGTGTGGTGGCTCTTTGCTGTGCCCTGATTCTTCCATCTTGGAACAGGGACACAAACTATGCTGTCATATGTCAAAAGCATGCAGTTTTTCATTTTAGAGACATAGTTAATAGACTTTAAACGTTTAAAGCATTGGAATGTTTTTTAAAAGATTCTGTTTGTGGTGTGTGGGGGGGTGGGGGGGTCCTATGGAGGCCAAAAGAAAGCTTTGGATCCCTTGGAGGTAGAGTTACAGTTAACTGTGAGCTCTGGTGGATGCTATGGTCAAAGCACAGCAATTGTTCTTCACTGATGGACCAGACTTTTTAAAGATCATGGGAACCATAAATATTGGACTCTGTTTTACATTATGGGATAAACATGAGACTTTAGGAATAAAGGTTGAGCATTTATGAAAAGTGCTGTGTTTGTGTGTCAAGTTGACAAAGGATGACACTCTAATGGTTGGTTTTGTCAACTTGACACAAACCCAGAATCACCCAAGAAGAGAAATCTCAACAAGGATTATCTAGTCCTTGTTAGCTTGAAGACTTGTGTACATTAATTGATATGGGAAGATCATGTAGCAGGTCCACAGTCCCTATGGGGAGGCCCTGAGAGGCGTGAATCTGTGACAGTAATTCTTCAATTTCAATGAGACACCAGAATTCAGGGGATGCCCAGAACATAGGACATTTGCTTGAGAGAGCTATTATAGGTACAGAAATCTGTGTGTGCAGAGGTGGCAGTGGGGTATGGAAGTGGGAGGCACCATCCCCTAGGTTTGGATCCTGGACTGTGTAAAAACCAGAGCCGTCAAGGTGAACACAGAGCATGTATGCATCCATTCATTCTCTGATCTTGACTTTAGGTATGAGCAGATGCTTCAAGTTCCTGCTGCCATGATCCCCCACTATGATGGATCACAACTTGGAACTGTACGTAAAATAAATCTGGGATTCCCTAAGTTGTTTTTGTCAGGGTATTTTATCATAGCAACAAGAACAGATTTTAAAAAAAAAAAAAAAAAAAAAAAACCACAAAAATGTCCTGCTAGTATCTGTCATAGGGAGAGGGTCACAGAGATGATGATGATGATGATGATGAAGAAGAAGAAGAAGAAGAAGAAGAAGAAGAAGAAGAAGAAGAAGAAGAAGAAGAAGTAGTAGTT
>JADRCH010000284.1:602155-614509 GCA_019843965.1 Rhynchomys soricoides
AGAAGAAGAAGACGACGACGACAAAGAAGATGCTTTGCTGTAGTTGTGGCTGAACAGGGATCCAGAGATGTGAAAAGGAGTGAGGCTATGAGCTATCCCTGCACAAATGATGCCCTGGGCTACATTCCAGGTGGCCTCAGCTCCAGAGGAGTCCTAGGGGAAGAAGAATCCGACCCTGGAGACCCAGGTGGTTACATAGCATACCTGAGACCCCATCGAGGTCTGGGAAGGCCAGTAAAAGAGTCATGGGATTGGTGTTTTCAAGAGCTAAAGTTGGCCAAAGAACTAACCCTCAGCAACCCGGGAGGAGTCCTGTTGCTATAGACAGAGCCACTGTCCTCATGTTTAATGGGCATAAATGTGCACCATAGACCCCAAGTCTCACCCTACTCAAAGCACACTCTGCCTGTCCTTTAGACATTTAGGCTCAAGGAGGAGCTGGGCTCAACCAACAAGTCCAGGGTGCATGCACCTTTCCAGGTTGGGCAGTGACTGGAGTCGACTCAGGTGAGTCTGCTGACTTCAAGGGAGGCTGAGAACGCACGAATGTCAGGGGTAACCCTGACATGGGCAGAAAGAATTCTGATTGCAGAGAAGGTGGGGGAGTGGCAGTTGAGGTATGCCTTCCCAGCTCTTACTGACAGTGCTTTGAGGTAGCCTGTGCCTTGGCTCTGAAGGGGAGGTATGAGGCTTGCCAAGGTAGCAGTGGGCAGGAGGGTCGCTGAGCAACTGGTAGAGGGTGAATATCCCTGCTTCCTATGGAAGGGAAGGTATCAGAGGAAGGCTAATGTGGACCCAGAAAGAATGGCTGAGCTCTTGACTCATCCTTGGGGAGATGCTAAGTGAGGCTAACGGTAGTTTACACCCCAGGGGCAGTGCTGGATAAGGCTAGCATCCTGCAGCTTAGAGCAGGAATGCTATACTGAAAGACCACCATGGAGTGAATCCTGGTTAACACGCAGCCGCCAGGAACTATCTCTAGTTTCCAAGGTGAGAGGAAGGTGCAGGAGCCACACTGGAGGGATGACAGGGCCTGGTGGGAGAATGGCACCTTTCCCGTAGGGTCACCTTCTTAAAACCTGCCTGATGAACTTCTGGAAAAGCAGAGGAAGAGAGATCCTAGCAAGACCCAAAAGAAGCTGAACCCAGCAATAAGACAGCACCTTGAGGGGATGGGGTGGGGTGGGGCAGAGGTAAAGTCTGCATTTTACTGATGTGTGGACAGTGTGCAGTATGCAGGCTGGTGCTGGCTCCCAGTGGCATCCCACACAGCAGACTGTATGCAGGCTCTTACTTGACCCAAAAAGTCCTGTGGAAGAAGAAAAAGTCCTTGTGGTGCAGAAATCAAAAGAGGCATTCGGGAGTCCAGTTAGGCCACAGGGCATCCTCTTCTGGGTGAGCAGAAGAGGAAAACAGTCTGAGGGTGTAAGGAGGAGGGAAACCCTGAGTGACTGTATCCTGTCAGCATGGGCACAGCCAGGTCATGAGACATGATGCCCCAGCCCTATGGGAGTGACAAAGCCCTCCCCAGGCAAGGCACAGAAGAATGGCAAAGCAGTCCTCAGGTCAGAGTGCAAATGTTGACGGTATGTGCAGAAAACATTCACTGTAGCTTTCTCCAAGACCTTCCTTCTTGTATGCAATTTTCTCACCTCCCTGTTCAACTGAGTAAACACAGGGAGTTGCCTGGGTGCTACAGCTTCCCCGTCAGAGCCCAGCCTGCCAGATCCCAGCCTTTCTGTCTGCTTATTCATTCCCTTCATTCCCTCACCTGACTCAAGTGAGGTCAATCCCTAGAAGTGTGCAGACCATAGCTTAAGGACTGACCTATGGTCTCTCCAAGCAGCAGATCAGTTCATCGGTTCCTGGGTGCCTTTTAAAGACAAGGGTCAGAGGCTAGGGGAATGGCCTGGTTGGTAAGGTGCTAGTCAGGCAAACATGAGGACCAAGTTTGGATACTCAGAATCCTTGTAAAACTGCAATACACACTGTAATCCCAGTCCTGGGGAAATAGAGACAGGCAGATCCCTGGGCTTACTGGCCAGGCAGCCCAACTGAATCAATGAGAGACCCTGTGTTCCCCCCCCCCCACAAAAAAGAAAAAGTTAAATGACCCCCGAGATTGTCCTCTGGTCTCCACATGCATGCTCATACATGTGAGACACACACACACACACACACACACACACACACACACACACACACACACCACACTCGGGGGTTGGGGGGAGCTCACCTGTAAAGCCTTCTTCTGGGTCACACAGAAGCAAGGCTACCCACAGTCATCAAAGGACCTAATCCCCACACTCTGAAGCTACTCTACAGTCCAGGAGAACAAAGCCCAAGGAGGAGGAAGAGGAGCCAGAGAGGCCCCACAAAAACCTTCACCCTCAAGGCTCAGCTAGTTTGGAAGCAACCTGGGAAGCCAGAGGGTTTTAACCAACCTTGTCACTTCCTGATGCTCTTCCCTGTGCTCTGCCCCACCAGCTGTTCCCTAATTCTGGATGTCTTCCTCCATGCTGTGCCCACTGGGGGCTTTGGTCTGGCCCCTGACCACCAGTTCCTGGAAAGGCCACCCTGGGAATTGTTGCCCCGCCAACTGAAGACCATGGTGCAACTTGCAATGAGACCAGTGGTTCAGGCCCCTTCTGGGATCTCTCACATTTCCAGGAAAATTGCAACACATTAGTAGAGAAACTGGTCATACACTTTTCCATTGGCCTAGAAAGTGGTATGGGGTGGGGGCATGGGACTCCCCCTGCTGTGCCTGCAGCCAGGACAGCCTTGGTGGGAGGGGAGGCAGCCACTGCTAAGACACCTCTGAGGGGGACAATTAAGGACCATCAGGTGCTGGTGCTCCCTAGCCATAGGCAGGGCCAGAGGCCACCCAGCAAAACCACGCCCAGCCACAGGAGGCTTCCAAAGGCCAGGAGCAGGCTGGCAAGCTCTAATTTATCCGACAGGCTCGGCATGGAGGCTTCTAGGCTGCTCCTCATTCCCCCAAGAAATGAGCTCTCTCCTCTTGAGAGTGAGCTGGACCATGTGACTCATTTCCCCAAAATCATGTCCCGTCACCACGTCAGAGCCTGAAAGACCACAGTTTCTGTCCTGTGGGACTCTCCGGCTTTCTAGCGCTTGGGCCTCCCTCAAGTGAGCTGTGGCACTAAGAAGTCATGCAGTCAGGAGCTAAAGATTCATCCCCCAAGCCCATGCCCTCTCTTCCTCCATCCCCCTAACCCACCCTCAACATTCCCTGTAGCCTTCACCATTACCTGTCCCAGGACAGACCAAGGGTAGATAAAGCTCTACGACAAGACAGCCTGGGCTACACGTGAGCTCGGAGCCTCGGGGTACCCACATCCAGACACACACATGGGAGACGCAAGCACTGCTGACCCCCAATGGGGGTGCTTGAACTTTGTTACACACCAGGAAAGTGAGAGAAAGGAAGATGCAGCTGCATCCTACCAAGGCACAGTAGGCTGCCATGTGACCCCGCCATGAGCAGTGAGCATTTAAAGGCTGAAAGGAAGGATAGCAGGAAGGACAAGCCCAAGATGAACAGAAGCAGTCCTCAGTGTGACAGAGATGCTCTCACTGTTCATCTCCCCCTCCAGCAAGACCCCAGTTCTCCTCCACAATGTCTCCCCTTCCTTCCTCAGACCTAGAGAAATAGACTGGGTCTCTGCCTGTTCATGTTGTACATTCTTCTCAGCCATTAAACCACAGCCTGGACCACAAATATCCCAGCCTGCAGGGCCCACAGCAGGTGCCTGACTAAGGATTGCTAAGGGGCAAAGGACAATCATGCAACCAAGGCATCTCTGAGTGTGAGACAGACAGACCCGAGGCGGTCACTAAGACAGGAGGAGAGGTGCCCATGAGTCCTGCTAGTCACCCCAGGCACCTCAGAGTCCCTCCTGCAGCCTAGCCTTGTAGGGCACAGAGCCCAGCGTTGTTTCTGGGAAGGGATCCTTCTCAATGGTCCAGCCGTTGTGGGTGGAGGGAAGGGGGTCTATCCTTCTGCTTCTCCTTATGAG
The DNA here is from genome assembly GCA_019843965.1 of Rhynchomys soricoides. Taxonomy (NCBI): domain Eukaryota; kingdom Metazoa; phylum Chordata; class Mammalia; order Rodentia; family Muridae; genus Rhynchomys; species Rhynchomys soricoides. The sequence continues at coordinate 606,196 of JADRCH010000284.1, forward strand.
AGAGCAGAGGAAATCTCCCCAGAAGAGGGAGTGATAGGGCCCAGAGCTAGGGCTTCCCAGAGGGAGTGGGAGGGGACATCCAACTAAGGGACAAAGAGCACGGAGTGGTCAGAACCCAGTGAACAGTAGGAGAGACTAAGGGTGAGCCCAGAATGCCAGTGTAAGCCAATGAGGCCACAGAGGTCAGGGGTCAGACCAGGTTGACTTCAACCAGTAGAATCAAGAGGCCCCCGGGTCATGCATGCAGGGCACATTTGCAGGTCTGAAGCCCAAGGCTATTGCTTTAGATACCACCTCTCCAGAAGGAGTCCATCTGCAGGAAGCAGTGAAGTGGCTGTGTGAAAGAGGGCAGCATGTGGCCTGGGCCATGGCTTAATCTAAGCAAGGACCCTCAGAGGCCGAGGCACATGACACCTGAAAACCTCAGCTCCTCGGCCAGGCAGCACAGAACTTCCCAAAGGGAACTGACTGATGATTTTAAAGGGTGTCCAGCAAGAAAGAGACATACTGTTTTAACATTTATTTATGGTCACATCTATTGGAAAAAAAAATATATATATATATATAGCGCATCTCCATCCCACAGTTCCAGATTCTGCCATGTAGGTCATAAGCATTTAAGCTTAAGAAACAAGATGATTTTAAAACATTGAGTAAATGATAAGACTGCTAATAGGAGCATACAATACAAAATCAGGTCTCGAGGATCTGCTGACCTGTGGTTCCTGGCCAAAGAATAAAAGCTCTCCTTGTTTAAGTCACAGCTATTTTGGGCCCTGTCATGGCAGCGAATCCTGTACTGTCACTCATAGGAACAGACCCGCAATTGGGGAAGATGTCCAAGGCAGGGAACATGGAGAGTGCAAAGGCCCTGGGGCAGGAATAGGATGCTGTGCTGAGTGCAAGGGGCACCTCGGAGCAAAGTAGCAAGGCTAAGCCAGGCTGTGTGTACAGTCAAGAGAGCACTACCCTGGCTGGCCCCTCTCTGTGTCCAGAGTCCAGAAGCTTCCCAAGGGCAAGGTCGAAGTAGAGTGTGTCCTTGGCTCCCACACTCACCTGACAGGAAAGACTTCAAAGATTCTGCTGAATAGGTGCAAGGGGGCCTCTGGGACCCTCCCCCCACACACACACACAGTGCTCATAGGACCCTGCACAGCCCCAGTTAGGGTACTGGGCTCTCCTCCCTAGGAGGTGATGGATAAGGAGCTGTCACCTAGGTCAGGGTAGACATTAAGGGCAAGGAAAACCACACCCAACCCTACCAGTGCCCAGAAGTAGGAAGTAACAGATCAGGCAGTACTCAGTGGGTAGGGAAGCAAAATTACTTCCATTATCCCCTACCCCCAACCCGGAGCCACCAGAGCTCATTGGATGTTGGCCCTTACTCAGTGGCCAAGGCCTCATGGCTATAGACCTCAGGCCAGTGAGCTGAGGGCAAACTTCTTACCTAGAAAGCCATGGTGAAGCTTTCCTCCTCATTGCTAACCCAGAGCCACTGTCCGGAGACCCCAGCCATCACAGGCCTGACCTCACTTTACCCACTGGCTCTGGAGACTCAGAAAGTCCTAGAGGATTGGGAACATGGAATCAACAGGCATGCCCTGTTATGTATGGATGACATGGGATGCGTTGGCCACCCATGGCCTCAGTGTAACCTAACAATTTCAGAATACTCCTGGCCACAAAGAGCAGAAACTCAGCCATTAAGCTGAGCCCTTAACCTGGTTCATTCCCAAAGCCAGATAACCCCAGGCCACCCAATAGGACATGGCTCACATTGGTACCCCTTATGTCCTTCACCGAGATGTGGGTCCCTCAAAGAAAAGTCCTTGGTCTAAGCAGAGCCTCTTGTAGTTTGGACTCCTGGAAAAACATGAACAGGCAGTGAGAAAGTAGAGCAGCAGCAACGGGGTGTGGACGGACATAGTGGCATGATCATTGAGCAAGAGGTGGCCACACTGATAACTACAGCCAGAAGATACAGCAGCCCAGGGGTGTGATGGAGTGATGACACCTGTCACATGATGAGCCTGGGGGACACCCGACTGTATTACTATCATAAGTGACACAGCCAGTCACTAAAGGACAAATACTACAGGATGCCATCTATAAGACAGTCCTGGGGATGATTCCCTGAGTGTCCCCAGGGGATCATGTGTGAAAATGACAGTGAGGGGTTGGAAACTTAGTCTAGCATAGAATGTAGGCAGGGGAGTAAGACCAGAGCTAGCTAAGGTCATCAGGGGTCTCAAGATTGAATTCCGGTGGCTTCGTAAGAACAGAATGAACCTGGACGGACACATGCTTGTATTCTCTACCTCTTTTCCCTGTCCCACTCTGACCACTGAGGGGAATCTGCCAGCCAGCAGCCTCTGTAAGATGTGGCACCTCAACCTCATAGCTCCAGGACCAAAATAAGCATCTTCCACGGGACTCCCAGGCCTCTGATACCATGTTAGCAATAGACAAGGGATTACGCAGCTGGGACAGTGATATTCATAACAGAAAGTGGGAAGTGAGGTCGTTGCAAGCTACTGAGGAGAGGGAGGGGCTGCCGCATAAGCCCTGACTTTCAGACCTTTGTGCCCAGGAACATTTTAGAGCTGCCAGGCTGCACTCTCAGGCCTGGGTGGATGCGCACCACATGCTGTCTGTGAGTTACTTGGTGAGAATTGATTTGTATTCATCTCCCATTGCCCTGAGCTGCTCTGAGTCACATGGGAGGGAAGTCACATGTGTTCTCAAAACAGAGGGGACAGAGGGACTCATGTGCCTAGAAGCAACATTGCTTCCTTGATCGTTCCTGGCCACACCTGGCCAGTGGGCTCAGAGGCAAGGGTCCAGAGGGAAGGGGGGAGGGCAGGTTCGGCCACCATAAGCTCCATGTTCCTTCAAGGAAGAAAGTCCTGAAAGCAGAGAGTTGAGTCTGCTAGGGCAGCCAGAGGGCCTTGTCCATCCAAAGCTAAGCTAAATGTTGGCCCCATGACTGCAACATGACAACCTGGGGAGGGTCTCCTCTGTGTGTGCAGCCAGAGCTGACTGCTAATCCAAGCGCTGAGTCCCCACGAAGGTGCTCCTCTTCTGAGATGGGTGTTTTCATCCAGGCTCATTAAATCCAGCGGCTTCCTAAAGAAAGGTGGGGTGCAGGGAAGGGAAGGTATTGGTGGAAGGAGGGAGGAAGGGGGTCCCCCACAACTAAAGCTACCACCACAGTGGGAATTCACATCCTAAGGAGACCAGCTTGAAGAGGTCTGTCTCTGAGTCCAGCTCTGCCAGGAGAGCATCACACACATGCCACGCAATAACTGTTAGAGCGCCAAATCATTACTGACCTGCCCGTGATCTCACAAGCATCCACCTCCCATTGCCCTGGGCTACCCTGTGTCTCATGGGAGGGAAGTCACATGTGGTCCCAAAACAGAGGGGACAGAGGGGCTCATGTGCCTAGGAGGAGCCCTGCCTCTCTGCGCATCCCAGCAGTGGTCCGGGCAGTAGTCTAAGGACAGGAGCACTCGACTGCAATCCCAGATGACCAGCTTCTAAGCACTTGTGACCCTTTGGAGGTTCTGCAAAGAGCTGACTCATTTCCCCATCCAAATCTATTTTAATTGGTATATATTTTGTTACTGTGTCCAAGGCCAAAATAACACAGGATTAAACAAGCTACAAAGTACCAGCTCCTACCCTGCCTCCTGTATCCTCTGAGGTTTAGCAATCTAGACAGAAGTTTTGTAACTTGTGTTCTGTAGCTCGTGATCTTCAACTACCAGCTCCCTTACACTAGACGACAGGGCATAACAGCTCCTGCGTGGCATCTGCCATCCAACAGTAAGCATGGGGAGTAACAGCAAAGCTCACTTCCTTTCTTCCCTCACAGGGCCTCAGAGGGTTCATGATCACTTTTTCATATATTCTTGGCAAGGATTTGGGCAGATGGGCACATCGCCTATTACAAAAGAGGCTCAAGTTTGAATCTTCAGAAGCACTCAGCCTGACTTTGAAGTCACTGTTACAACAGGAAGGGGAGTGGGCAGCAGGCATTGACCTGCTGTCATGGACACACTGTCTTCAGCCCTCTGGAAGCTGCTGAGTCAAGGCCCTGAGGAGGAGACCTCTGCAGAGATTGGGGGTGAGGGCAGGAGGAAAGGAGATCTAGGGAGAATTTCATGATGGGTGACCTGGGCTGCACTTCCTCTGTGGAGCTCTGGGGGGTGGGCAGGCTTTGGTGGGGGCAACTGGACAGTTTCAGGAGAAGGTAGGTCAATAAACAGCCAAGGAGGTCCCGACTGAAGCTGTTAGGGAACCAGTCACACAGGAGAGCAGCAGAGCAAAGGAGTGAAGCCCCAGAAGACAGAGGTAATGAAGGAGGCAGAGTCTCCACCAAGGCCTGGTGGGCAATTCCACAGGAGGGGCTGTGCCCTGAGCATAGAGCAGCTTTTGTTACAGCACATGGATCTTAGGAAACAGAAAACAGAGGAGAGGAAGAAATGTGTCCAGCCCAGTGCACATATCAGAGCCCAGAGCAAGAGTCTAGGAGGGTCAGGACAAAGCCAGGGAGGGCTTCCTGCAGGAAACTGCAAAGTGCTGCTGGGTGGGGCCTGGGAGAGACTGGAGAGGTCCAGCCAAAGTCAGGTCACGCACAGGACAGACAGACAGTCCCTGCTAACCAGAGTACACACAGAAAGGAATCACCTCATGTCCACCGCTGCCTCCCCATGACCTTAAGAGGTGGATATTCTTGCCCCAAAGTTAGAGAGAAGAACCAAGTCTCAAGAGAGTGAGCCACTTCGCTGAGCCACTCAGCAAGGATTTGGGGTCCAGACTAGCAAAGACTCTGTCTGGAGCTTTGCTGAGGCTTGGAGAGTCCTCCAGGACCTGACTGACACTGACATCCTGAAGGCAGATGAATACAACCAAAGGTGTGCACTCAAGCATCCCCCAAGAGGCAAGGGCAGCACTGTTGTACTGGACAGAAGAAACCTGGGTCCAGAGGTGAAGCCAGGCCACACTGTCTATCAGTGGGCGGCAGGACTTGAATCCAAGCCTCCAGACTCCAAGGGTTCTCCCTGGTTCTCTTTGAGCCCCGCCCCCTGCTGTTTTCCTGGCTCTTGCTCAGGGGAGAGAATGCACTCGGCACTCCGAGTCTCTGGTTCCCTGGGAGAAATCCATTTTCAGAATCTGGAGGTGTAGACATGTGTTCTTTTTGCCTCTCCAAAGAGCCCTTCCAGAGGACAGAGGTGCCCCCAGGATCCCTCCAGGACATGACAGGATCCCAGCAGCGGCAGCCCTGCACAGGGTTTTGGGGGGTGTGACATTCATTCAGGGACAATGGGCGCCCGGTCTCTCTGAGAGTCTAGAATTCATCCAGGCCCTAGACCTCAAACAACCTTGCTCACATCTCACCTGGCCACAACAGCGGCATCCAGGGCTCCCAGGGAGACCACTGCAGCTGCCTTGCTGAGGGGAGGTGCCAGGCTCCAGTGGTCACAACTGGACCCTGCCGAGACACTGTGGTCTTAGTTGCTGAAGGAGGGTGGCATTGTGGAAGTCTTCCGATTGGTAGAGGCTCTCCCTGAGTGAAGAGGGAAGGGAGGAGAGGAGCAGGATAGAAGGGAGGAGGAGAGGGAAGCAGAACACAGGTGGGGAATGAGCTTCCCTTCCCCCGACACACCTCTTCCCTCAGCCCTCCAGTCAAGCCCACATTTCATGTTACCCTGCAGCTCTGCCCCACCCCTTTATACTTGGGAACAGGGAAGGAGGCTCTCTCCTCTACCTCCCACCCATCCCTTAGGCAGCCCTGACCACAGTTTCCTGGGCAGATCCAATCAGGCCCTTCCATGGGATGTTCTCAGGCCTTCCAAGCCCCACCCATGAACCCATCACTGGGCAGGGACCAAGTCAGGACTAGAGCCCCCAAGAAGCAGTTCCATTGACTCCAGAGTCCAAACCCCAGAACTGTGACTTCATCAGCATCCGTCAGCCTGAAAGGTCCAGCAAAGGCAGCCTGCCTCCTCACTGAGCCACCATAGTACCCCTAAAAAAAACCTTCTACCCTTCAGGACCAGCAGCAAGCAGCTCTCTGGAACAATGGGCCAGTCATTGATGCACAGAGATGTCCCCCAAGGACAGGGCACGCTGACCTTCAGTATCCCAGACTCAACCTGACATGGTGCTACAGAGTATAGACTGGCTCCTTCCGCCTTGCAGCTGGTAGAGGACTGTACTCTGAGCTCTTTCCAGGCCTACTGTGGTGTTCTCCTGGAAGTAAACCCTGCTGCCCTCCTTGCAATCATCCATGCCTCCTGACTCCCCCCAGATCTCTGAGAGAAAGTTTCCAAGCATTCTGGGATGCTGGATCTTATCTCCAGGGCAACAGGATCCCCGGAGGACCCGAGGTGACATACAACCAAAGAAGGTCTGATTTGAGAGAAAGGAGTTGGTCTCCAGAGAACAGATCTGCGCAGGAGCAAACAGTGCTAAGCACATCATCATGGCTCAGAACCCAAAGGAAGACATCACGACCAGTGTGTCTGTGCCCCATCCCCAAGATCCTGGCTTCTCCACCACCCCCACATGAGTAGGCACCTACCCTTACCTCTCCACCCTCAACCAAGACACTTGCAACTGCAGCAGCTATGAAATCCAACTTTGATTTCACTAGGCTTCTCTTCCACACAGGTCTTTGAAGGCTGTGGCTCTTATTCATCCACCAGTAGTAGCAGCATCCATAGGAGACAAACCAGAGTCGGGCTCTTACCAGGCTTTGTGAGGGTGAGCACGCAGCCATCTCTGTCTAAAAGCCCTATCTTCTCCTTATTTCTCAGTCCATGCTCTGGGAGCCTCACTGGGCCAACAACATCCAAGACATACTGGTCTCCTAACATGTTTGACTCCGAGGAAGAGCTGCGCCTACCGTGAGAGGGGCTCGTCTAGACCTTCGGGTCAGCTGAGGCACTGTGGGACCAAATGGATGGACAAAAGAGTAGGTGGACTAAAGAAACATATTGGTGGGGGAATAGAGAAATTGATGGGCAAATGAATGGATGACAGATGGACTCCTGGATTGATAGATGGACAGACTGATGGCCGAGTAGATGAATGGAGGAGTGGATAGACGATGGATGGACAGATGAGTGGGTAGATAATATATAGACAGATGGATGGATGGATGGATGGGTGGATGGATGGATGGTGATGAAGGATTGATAGAGAGACAGGTGAGTGGGTAGATAATATATAGACAGATGGATGGCTGGGTGGGTGGATGGATGGATGGTGATGAAGGACAGAGAGACAGATGAGTGGGTGAGAAGATAGATAATGGACAGATGGATGGGAAGGCTGGCAAACAGATGGATAGCTTGTGGATGGGCAGTACCACTTCTTAATAGGACTAGGGACATGTGCTCCCCTGGAAGACTCAGCATTCTGTGGGTATGAGGAAGGTACAGAGATACCCTAATGCTTCATCAACACGTGAGAATACTCTTAGCACACAGTAGGCACTAAAAGCTCTAGAGCATCCTTGATCCTTCTTGTCCATGCCACACAGGAGATGGTGCTGTCTACTCTCATCTCCCGAAATGTGACTTGGAATGAGTTTCTACTGTCCTGAAGGACTGTATTTCTAGCACGCTGAACCACTCTACAGAAACAGACTCTTGTCCCACGTGAAGCTACCACACCCAGGAACAGCCCCCATGAAGGAAGGGGGGGCAAGAAAGCCCCACCTCCATCCCAACCCTCTGCCTGGGGAATTACCCAGGGGCCAGCTCAAATCTACAGGGTAAGGTCACTACAACCCAACCCCACAGCTCCTGCACCTCACAGCCCCTACTCAGCCAGGAGGGCCTGAATAAGCTTCCAGAAAGGGAAAGGCAACCATCAAAGGCAGGGACCAGGCCTGCTCCCCCTCAATACCCCCATATCTCTCTTTCCTTGGGCAGCAGCATCTTTTGAGGATCTTGGGTCAAGATTCCACTATGTCTGGAAGGTCATGGAGCCCAGGGGCAGAAACTATGGCCACAGAATAGAGAGGAACCAAGCTGGAAACCACCATTCCTCCCAAGGGGCATGCACTGTCTCTATGCTGGAGAACTCTGAGAAGGAAAAAATGCACTCTCTCTGTCCCTCAAGCTGCCCCCTCCCCACCTTGCAGAGTCTCTCTATCCTGGGGGTGCCATGAAGCAGGATATGCAAAGGACCTGGCAACCTGAGGCCCCATGAAGCATTCTCCCTGAAAACAATCCTGCTCCTGCCTCCTGCCTCCTGCCTCCTGCCTCCTGCCTCCTGCCTCCTGCCTCCTGCCTCCTGC
>JADRCH010000284.1:624244-701377 GCA_019843965.1 Rhynchomys soricoides
ACACACACACACACACACACACACACACACACACACACACACACACACAGCTGGGAGAGCTCTGCACCGAGCACCCCAGAGGCTCCTGCCCTCCCCTCAACCCCAACTCCAGCTCTAAAGAGTCTCAATATCCTTCCTTCTTCCTTCCTCCTTTCTTTCCTTTCTCTTCCTTCCTTCACTCTTCCTCCCCCCCCTTCCTGAAAAAAAGGAGGGGGGAGAGGAAAACCTCCTTTTCTTATTAAAATAATGTGAGCTCATTACAGAAAACAAAGAAAGGGGAAAAAACTGCTCTTGGTAACTACCTCCCTCTGTGTACCCATCGGAGCCACGTGGAAATACAGATCTTATAAGCAAAGGCAGATCCCGCCTTTGACGTTCAACTTTTAACTTTTGCCCACCCTGCCTCCTTTCCACATCAGTAACTGAGATGTGAACAGTGCCACACAGCACATGGTCAGAAGGAGAGGCAGGGCCATCACCCTGAGTGGGTACTCCCAAAGCCAGGTGTGGTTCCTTAATGTCCACAGAATGTGGGTGAGCGGCCTTCAAGGGGCTCTGCCTCTGTCCCCCATGGCACACTCCCTACTGAGAAATAGATAGCTAAGGCAGCACTGGGGACCATCTACAGATATGTGTGCTTTGTAGCACGCTGCTAAACTGTCTTCCAGAAAAATCTGACTGGAATTGCATTGTATTTTCCCGATGTGCCCCCTTCTTTATTTTTAAGTAAAAAACAGCAATGTCACCCAAGGTTACTCTCCATATTAAATTTTAAAGACAGAACATACAGAGGAGGGCAGAGGACTGGCTGAGGGCAGTTTTCTGACTGAACATCAGGACCCAGCACTGGGCAGTGAAACCAACCTATCCCTTCAAGTCAGGCAATGTGAAGAACTGAAGTGGAAGGAATGTATCAGAAATGCCAGTGCGTGCTTTGCCCAAGGAAGGAGGGAGCTATGGTGTCCTGCAACTTGCTTAGGGTAGGGGGCAAGGGCAGAGAGCAAGGGAGAGAGGGAGGGAGGAAGAGAGGGGGAGGGAGAGAGAGGGAAAGAGAAGGAAAGATGGGGAAGAGAGAGAAGGGAAGAGACAGACAGACAGACAGAAGGAGAGAGAGAGAGAGACACTGATGTGAAATGCAAGCAAGTCAACTCTTGGGAAGTCAAAAGTGGAAGCATTTTCCAGCCCTGACCTGAGTCTCATGCCCTCCAGTGAGGCCCAGGGCAGCATCTGTGACCTGCCAGGGGTATCTCCCTGAAGGGTCCATTTTGCATAATCACTATTGTGCATGCCACTCAGGGATGTATCTTCCCTAACTGGGTTTGATAACCACCCACCCTCCCCACATGCTTCTCTCAGGCCCTTCCCTCCAGCAGCCCTCTCCACTGACAATCCATCTGGTCTGAGCAGGTCTGTGCCTGCAGACTCTGACTGGATTCCTCCTGGCATCTCCCCGCCCCTCCCCCAGGAGGCAGTAATCCACTCTGTCCTCAAGAAATGCTGAAAGTCATGTTCGTTGGGGGTGGGGGCAGTGCTAATGCATGGTTTTTGGACCTGTTCCCTTCACCCACCAGCCTCTTTGCTGCTCCAGATTCCCAAAGGTCCGGGGCAGGCTTAAGGTATACTCCAGCCTCCAACAGCAAGGAAGACAGGAAAGCTGGTAAAGAGGTCACAAAAGGGGGGTCTCACTGGCCTTGTAAGAGCTGGGGTCTTCCCAAGAGTGTGTGAAGGAAAGGCTGGCATCCTTGGGAGGAAAAAGCACAGCCAAGGAGCGTGAATAGCGTGAATACAAGTCCATCCACACAGCAAGCTGTCTTCTGCATGGGGGGGGGGGGGGGGGGGGGGAGCTTTAGCTGTTGAGCCTTTGGGGACAGGAAGGAAAAGGGCACTTGTCAGAAGAGAGAACTTAAGTTGAGGTAGGGCATATCTATCCTACCACTGCAGACAACGAGACAATGGATGCTGGGCTCTCTGAGTACCCAGCATCTCCATTTCCGCAGCTCTGCTCTAGGGTTGACCTGAAGGAGCAAAGTGTGTAGGTGGGTAAAGGAGCAGTGGGTACCAAAAAGCCAGGATCCTCTCCTCCTTTACCCACAAGGGGGTTTACTCAGGGCTGGGCACAAAGCCAACGCTCTGAAGACCTGCTGGTCGGTGACATGATAAATGTGATCACAGCCCCATTTCCTGGATGAAGAAAGTGAGGCCCAGTGTGCCAGGCCAGGGCCTGGACTGTTACCTTCCACATTCCTCTCCTAAAGGCCTCACCTCCTGATTCTTAGAACATGACCTTATTTGGAGAGCAGGCCTAGAAAGAGGTGATTATGTTAAAATGAGATCATTAGGGTGGGCCCTAATCCAACCTGATGAAGTCCTCCTAAGATTAGGGTATAGAGACACACAGGAAAGGCCACATAAGGACAGGGTAAGAAGGGTCCATTAACCAGCCCCAGCCAGTTTCTGACTCCCATCCAGCTGTGGCACATTGCTACAGCAGCCCCAGGGTTAGAAGTGGCTTTGGCCAAGGCTCTTCATCTCCTAGGGTTTTCAACTCCTGGCTCCTCCCCCCACCCACGGGGCTGAGGCCAATGTGGGGCTGAGGATCTGCTCGTCCTTCAGCAGACCCCCAGGGCAGTGAGTCTGGGTTGAGGTGCTGAGTTTAATGTTCTTTTTTAAATGTCTGCAAAGAAGCACAGCTCTAGAAAAGTCTACCCGAGGTAGGCACAGTACTCCACTCTGTGTAGGCGGAACTCTGACTGTTTTCTTGCTTTCTTCTTATTGCTTATCTGTAGCCTGTGATTTTTCTGTAATGAACTTGTATTGCTCTTATGACAGAAAAATTCAACTGAAAACAGCAGAAATGGGAGCTGTCGCCTGGGGCCTGGAGGGACGGGCATGGTGAAGGCACAGGTGTGGCTGGTGATGGTGGGCTCCGGGCCAGGCCTGGGGCAGGGGTGCTATGATGGGAGGTAGGCAGGCCAGTAGGCCAGAAGGAAAGAGAGGAATTGAGGAAGGGAGAGGGAGAAAGGGAGGGAGAAAAGAAGGAAGGAAGGGAGGAAGGAAGGCTGATGAATGACAGGACACAGTTAAATTTAAATTTCAACTAAACAAAAACCAGTAGTTTAGCCCCAGTGTGTCCCATACATTGCACGGAATATACTTATACTAAAAATGATTCCTTGCGTCAATGTTTACCTGCTATCGAAATGAAATGGGACACCTCAAGTTGTTTGTTTCACCCTGCAGTCTGGAAGATCTCTAGCCCCAGTCTGCCCTGTCAACTGGTAGGGACCACCAAACTCTCTGGAGACTGCAAGTGGGAATGTGAAGCCAAGAAAGAATGACCACAGCTGATCCCCGCTTTGCAGAGTCCCCTGCAAAACAGCAAGACCCCTGCTCTTTAAACAGAGTATCACTGACAATACAAAAAGAAACTTTGTCCTCCCTCACAGGCTGCTTCAACTTGTCATGGTGGTTATCTGCTATTTTATGTCAGTATACAGAAACGAAAGGTAAGGTTTTATTCCTTGTGAAATGTATTGCCATTAACCAAACAGTGTTACTATTACATTAATGTCATGGGATATAAATGTATCTATATTTGTATATTAGCTTTAGTCTGGGCTCTGAAAAACAGAGCCAACAGGAGCTAGACAGACAATTAGAGGTGTAGCATAAGCAGCCGGCTCCTAGAGAAGACCCTGAAGCCGGAGGCAGCATAAGAAGAAAAAGTAAATGAGACAGGGTTTAAATAAAAAGCTAGTGCAATGAAAGCTGTCGGCAGAGGGAAGAGGCGGGAGAAGCATTTATAAGCCACACCAAGGTTTACAAAGCAACAACTGAGGCTGGAGAGAAGGCTCAATGGTTAAGAACACTGGCTGATTTCCAGAGGACCCAAGTTCAGTTCCCAGCACCCATGTCAGGCAGTCCACGACCATCTGTAATTGCTGGTCCACATGATATGATGCCTCTGTCCTCCACTGGCATCTGCACAAGTATACAGAGAGAGAAAGACAGACAGACAGACAGAGAGAATACAAGTATTCTTAAAAATTACAATGGTAACTATATGATCACAAGTTATATATTTTTAATATTTGAAACATATGAGAAAGTTCAACAGCAAAAAGAACAATTGGATTTTGAAATGAGCAAAGGACCTTTGTGATGGCTCCTCTTGATTATCAGCTTGGCTAGATTTGGAATCACCCAGGAGACAAGCCCCTGGAGCTGTCTGTGACAGTGTTTCCAAGGAGGTTTACCTGAGAAGGGAAGACTCACTCAGACTATTGGTATTATTGTCCCAAGGGCTGGGGTCCCAGACTGCATTAAAAGGAGAAGGCAAACAGCGTCAGTATCCTTCTCTGTGTATGTCCTGAGTGCAGATACAATGTGAGCAGCCACCTCACACTCTACCATGCCTTCCTCACTGTGATGTACCCCGCCCTCAAAATTCCAACCAAACTAAGCCCTTCCTCCCTACCCTGGGCATTTCGTTACAGTAGTGAGCAAAGCAACTTAATACACACTGGAGTAGACATCTCTTGGAGGAAGATATTCAGATGGCCCCGAGGCATCTCTAAAGATGTTCAGCACCACTGAGCATTAGGGAAATGCAGATCCCAAACCACAGGGAGATGGTAGCCCATGCCTGCTAAAAAGGCTGCTATCAGGAGCCAGAATGTAGTTTAGTCGGTAATATCTGGGGAGGAACTGAGTTTACTTCCCAGACTCCATGCTAAAAAGCCAGGCGTGGCAGCAGGCACTGGAAATCCCAGTACTAAGGAGGTAGACGCAGGCAGAGCCCTTGGACTCCATGGCCAGCCAGCCCAGCCTACTTGATGAATTTTAAGGTAATGAGAGATCCTGTCTTAGATGGGGGGTGGGGGTGGGGGTTGCTCCAGAAAAACAACACCTAAGGCTGTGCAGCAGGTGTGAGCTCGCATGCACACGCACTCACACACACACACACACACACACACACGACTGATCAGACAGAGATATTGGAGAGAATGTGGAGGAGAGGGTGCTGTGCAGTTGTGGGAATGACTGCTGATATTGAGGAAAACAGTAGGTAGGTCCCCAAAGAGTTAGGAACCGAACCACCCTGTGACCCAGCGATCCTAGGTCGAGCTGAGAATCCATGAGAAAGGAAGTCCCTGTGTGCAGAGACATCAGTGTGTACCTTGCAGCAGTGCTGTTCACAGTAGCTGAGAAAAGGGTCCAGCAAAGTATCCATTCCTGGGTAAACGTTGGGCGAACACACCATCTTAGGCTGATAAGATAGCTCAGTGGGTAGCGCCGTTTGCCACCAAGCCTGGTGTGGTAGTTTGAGTAAGAATGATCCCTACAGTATTATATAGATGTGGCCTTGCCGGGCTGTGGCGGCGCACGCCTTTAATCCCAGCACTCGGAAGGCAGAGGCAGGCGGATTTCTGAGTTCCAGGCCAGCCTGGTCTACAGAGTGAGTTCCAGGACAGCCAGGGCTACACAGAGAAACCCTGTCTCAAAAAACTAAAATAGATAGACAGATAGATAGACAGACAGACAGACAGACAGATAGATAGATTGATATGGCCTTGTTGGAGTGGATGTGGCCTTGTTCTCTCCCTCCCTCTCCCTCTCCCTCTCCCTCTCCCTCTCCCTCTCCCTCTCCCTCTCCCTCTCCCTCTCCCTCTGCTACTGCCTGCCTGCCTACCTGTGAATCAGGATGTAATTCTCAGCTCCTTCTCCAGCACCATGTCTGCCATGCCTGCCACCATGCTCTCTGCCATGATGATAATGAACTAAGCCTCTGAAACTGTAAGCCAGCCCCCATTAAATGCTTTGTTTTGTAAGAGCTGCTATGGCCATGGTGTCATATGATCAGTGACTAAGATACCTGGTCATTTGAGTGCCATCCCTGGGGTTCACACAGATAAAAAATGACTATGACAAGTTGTTTGCCAATCTCTACATATGCTGGCACATGCGAACACACACACACACACACACACACACACACACACACATGACCAAGGCAACTCTTATAAAGAGTTTAACATTTGATTGGGGCTGGCTTACAGGTTCAGAGGTTCAGTCCATTATCATCAAGGCAGGAACATGACACCATCCAGGCAGGCATGGTGCAGGAGGAGCTGAGAGGTCTACATCTTCATCTGAAGGCTGCTAGCAGAATACTGGCTTCCAGACAGCTAGGGTGAGGGTCTTAAAGCCCACACCCACAGTGACAAACTGCTTCCAACAAGACCACACCTCCTAATAGTGCCACTCCCAAGCATAGTCAAATCAGCACACCAAATAAACAAGAAGAAAAGAAAGAAAGAAGCACATACAGACACTCAGACACACACACATTTGCACACACAGAAAACCATAAAAATCAAAACTGAAAACTGTAATACACAAGAAAAAGATCTTTTTTTGAAAAGTCAAAAGAAATCACTAAAGAAGAGAAACTACTCTGACTTAGAAAGTAATGGCACGGGGTGTTGATGGCAAGGCAGATCTGTTTTCCACGTGCTGGAGAGCTGAGCCTATGAGTTCCCATGCAAGTCCGGTCCCTGCTTGAGATGGGATCCAGAATCACCTAGGAGTCAAACCTGTGTGTGCATCTATAAGGGTGTGTCCAGAGAGGTTTCTCAGCAGAGGGAAAACACACTCTAAAGATGAATGGCTCCATCCCATGGGCTTGGGTCCTGGACTGAACCAGAAGACGTCGAGCTGAGCACCAGCATCCATTTCTCCCTGCATCCTGACTGTAGACGGCAATGCCGCTTGCCACTTCACACTCCTGCCACATGGCTTCCCCAGGGTGGACTAGACTCTCAAACTGTGAACCAAAATAAGCTCATCTTTTTTCCATTCCTTCCTTTCTTCTTTTCTTCCTTCATTCCTTCCTTTCTTTCCTTCCTTCCTTCCTTCCTTCCTTCATTCCTTCCTTCCTCCCATTCTTCCTTTGAGTTGCATTATCAGGTACTTCATTGCTATGACAACAGTGACTAGTGCCCTGCCCAGGGAAAAACAGGGATGAGCATTGCCTTTTTTGTTCCAGTCAGGACTTAGGGTGGCCAGATGAGGCCACCCAGGGGAGGGTACCTATTTCACTCTGCCTACAAATTCAAACATGAGTGAGCCCATCCAGAAATGTGCTGTAAGACATATACATCCATGGAGAAGAGTTATCCGGGCACTCTGTGGAGGCACAGAATTAACCGCCATGGTGTCCACATGTGCTATCTGTTCATCTCTCTAGTCTTAAAGATGAAACTCGCTCTTTTAGCTCTATGTAGGCTCATCCAAATGAAACACTTATTTTGTATCTGGTTCTATGGCTTCATTTTATTCTCAGCAACACAGCAGAGATGCAACAGGTCTCCGGCTTGACTGTCTGTGGCACATGTGCTTCCTGCACATCTGAGCAGCACTCTGTCTTGTGTGTGCAGTGAGGGGGAGCCAGGAGAGGTCTCTGCTCTGACCTTCCTCCAGTCTTCTGTAGCACCTGTTATAGAGTAGGCAACAGAAGGATCCTGGCACCCACAGCTCACTGGACTCAGTTCACCTGCATGACACCAACAGACTCCAAAGCCTCTGACCTTGGCTTTGGTTTGCATTTGGTGGCCTCTCAAGGAGCAGCTCCTTCCTACTTGAACAATCCCTGGGCCAAACTCTATGAGAACAAAAGTGACAAGGCCATTCACCACAGTGCTCCTGGATTTTGATAGCCCAGGGGACTGTGACCAAGGTCAGAGCTTGAATGGGAGGAGGAAGGTACCTGGAAGAAGGACCTGGGATACCTGTCACCAGCTAGGATGCAGGAATGCATGAGTATGTGTGAACTTAGGTAATGTCTACATATCCGTGCTTGTATGTGCCTGAGCCTACAACTGCCCTCTCCGGGCCCTCAAGGAGTCCCCTGACACCCAGCAAGTGAAAAGGAAACCAAAAAAGCAGAACACCCGGGAGGAGGGAAGCAGGGAGACTCCTTGAGGGTACATCACGGAAATGAGAGAAAGATGGGTGTAGGGCCTTGGCAGCGAGGAGCACCATCTTGGCAAGTTTAGCCATCGCAGGAAAGTGCTTGAGGAAGAAGGCGGGATGAAAGGGAAGGCTAGGTAACCCGTGCTGGAGCTGATCTCTGAAGAGCCTGGGAGGTGCAGGGAGATGCTGTGGATGAGCAGGAAGGTGGAGTGGACCCGCCCTAATCCAGAGCCTTGTTTCCATGGCTCCACCATGCTTGCTGGTGGCTAATAGGCTAGGGAGGGGATGGGCTGACTTCCAGCTC
The DNA here is from genome assembly GCA_019843965.1 of Rhynchomys soricoides. NCBI lineage: Eukaryota > Metazoa > Chordata > Mammalia > Rodentia > Muridae > Rhynchomys > Rhynchomys soricoides. Next base: position 632,523 of record JADRCH010000284.1, read on the forward strand.
CACCCACACCACAGCCCTGCCCCCTCTGACCAGGATGAACTTCCTCTTCCTTCTTTGGGACAGCTGGACCCAGTCACACTGACCTGCACAGAGCTCAAGGTTGGGCACAGCAGGGAGAGCCACCCCAGGGAGCTGTAATGGGAGCTGCCCTGAGAATCTACTCCAGGCCCAGCTGCTCAGAATGAGCTACCACCACTCTGGCTCTCTTAAGCCTACCCTTACCCCCAAGAGAAAGCCTCCAGCCACCTTCTGCTCATGTGCAGTCCCCACATCCACAGGGGCCACTCTCTTTTACCATGACACAAACCTACAATCTACACAGTAAGGAATACACGGGCGATCCCATCCAGATATGTTCTCTTGGTTGAAGACCTAAATGTTTTTCATCTCCTCTGGTCCGTCTGTACACTCAGGGCAATCGTGCGGGGGGGGGGGGGGGGGGCGGGGGGGGGGGGGGGGGGCGGGGTGAGTGTCTACATGCTCACCCCATAACCATAAGGAAGCAGGAAATGGGGGAGGAAAGGACCAAGGGAACCACCCCTGAGGCCATTCATTCCTTAGATGGTGCTCATTCCTGGCCTGAACTGTGCCAGCCCTGAATCCTGCTCCGCAGGGATGTTGTGAGCACACTTTGTTAGAAACGTAGACAAACACATTTGCATATTTCTAAAATGTCAGAATGTATTGAATAGCAATAAATTCATGTGGCACAGCGGTTTCAATGGCAGCAATTGGCTAGATCCTCACACAGGTTCTTTCATTCTAACCTTAATTATTAATATTAAGTCTCAGATCAAATGGTGCACATAATATACTGTGTGTGTGTGTGTGTGTGTGTGTGTGCGCGCACACGTGCGTGCGTGCGTGCGTGTGTGTGTGTGTGTGTGTGTAGGTTACAGAATGGCTACAAAGGGTTAAAGAGGGTGAAAGGCTCAAATGCCTGAGAAACCAAAGCTCAGAAACCAGTGAGCTACAAGATAGTTTCTAGACCAGACCGGAGATAAGGAACCCAAGCTGAACTGCTGGGAAGAGGCTGTAGAAGCTGCAGTGACTTCCAGTCAGGTCACTGCCTGTCACAGGTTTGAGAACAAGTCTAACCGCAGAGGCAAAAGAGTCCGATTGGGTGCAGACAAGGAAGGGACAGGCAGACAGATGGAAGATGAGGAAGGGCAGGCACAAATGGGTGAATAGTGAGCCACATCAACAGCAGAGAGCAAGCAGGATAGCCAACCACTGGTCAGTGGAGGCCATCAGCATCTCAACAACAGGTTCTCTTCTTACACACTTTCTTCGGCTTCTGTGTCCAATAAACTTTAGGTCTCAGTGATGTGGTCATACACCATGGGCTCCTGCAGTCTCACTTGACCCTGATAAGTCCGTAGAGTGACACTCTTTCCACTCCCAGGGACACGCCATCTATCACTTGGTGCCATATGGACGCTACTGTTCACATGTCAGCCCGAGCACAGTCGTTCTCCATCTTCAAAATGGAGTCAAAAACTGCTTGGAAAACAGAGTTTCTCGGGGAAAGGTACAGTCTGAAATGCCAGTTGTACACAGCATAGAGTAACTTAGAGCCAGGCACTGCCCAATCTCCACAGAGAACAAGGCTTGCCAGGTCCTATCCCCAGGAGCCCACACCCACCTCAAGAGAGCCATCAGCAATAGATAAACTTTGGTTGGTAAAACATTAGGCTGTGTGACATGGGACCATCACTTCAACCTGGAAGGAACTTGAAGTGACCTTGACAGAGTTCTCAGGCTCCAGAGGGTTCTGTGTGCCGCCTCACCTGGGGTCTCTCCAGCAGCTCAGTGGACACTACCAGGTGGAATCACCTTCTATATCCTACGTAGTCAGGGTTTCTATTCCTGCACAAACATCATGGCCAAGATGCAAGTTGGGGAGGAAAGGGTTTATTCAGCTTACACTTCCAATTGCTGTTCATCACAAAAGGAAGTCAGGACTGGGACTCAAGCAGGTCAGGAAGCAGGAGTTGATGCAGAGGCCATGGAGGGATGTTCCTTACTGGCTTGCTTCTGGCTTACTCAGCTGGCTTTCTTATAGAACCCAAGACTACCAGCCCACAGATGGTACCACCCACAAGGCCCACCCCCTTGATCACTAATTGAGAAAATGCCTTACAGCTGGATCTCAGGGAGGCATTTTCTCAACTGAAAGTCCTTTCTCTGTGATAACTCCAGCTTGAGTCAAGTTGACAACACAAAACCAGCCAGTACACCACCCTCAGGACTATTTCCAGCTGCAGGCTGGGGACTCCCCCAGACTATGGCAGAAATGCCTGAATGTGCCTGTCCATATGACCTGGGATTCTTTGGAGGGCATAGGTTCTTAGAGTGAGCACCCCAACTGAGCGAGTGTGTGACGTTTCTTGTGGTAGGACTCCAGGAGTTACACTGTGTCTCTCCTGCATACTGGGTATGTCTAGGCCATTCCAGAGGTCAGCCTGCTCCTAATGGAGGACACAGTTACTAACATTTAAGAGGAGAATGGCAGGCCAATGCCATGAGCAGAGTATGGGGTCCACTTTTGCAGACAGTAGTCTGCCACAATAAGGCCAAGGGAGTTAAGCAACTTACAGTCATCAGAGAAGAAACCGGACATGCTGACAGGCCATAGAGGGGAGCGGAGAGCCCAATGCACACAACAGGGATGCACACCAACAAGATGTCTAGAAGGGGTGTCAGCAATCAGTGGGAGGGGTGGGCTGCAAAGCCAACCTGGCTGGATAAACGAGGATATCACACTTATGTCACACAGCACACACCAGCAGCTACTGGAATACGGACACAAAACGCTAGAACTACTGGTGGTGTGCCCAAGCATATCCATGCATCATGAGAAGAAGGCACCTTGCATCTGGCTCCTCCCAATGATGCTATCCAAAACAAACAAGGCATGCAAGTGTTGGCAAAAACATGAGAAACTGGAACCCCTGGCATGTCAAGTGGCACAGCCACTGGCAAACTGTATGGCACTTCTTCAAATAACTAAAGTCCACAAATTCCATCCCAGACACAAGTCCAAAATAGTTCAAAGAAAGGTTTCAAGGAAATACGTACACACCTGCATTCATAACAGCATTATTCATGACAGTAAAATACAGAAGCAACGCGGTACCTGTCAACAGGTGACTGGGTAGCCACAGTGCTGCAGAGTCAGCAGAATGTAGTTCAACCTTGAAAGGAAGGTAGATCTACCATTTGCCACATGGATGGACCTTAAGGACAGGATGCCGAGTGTGATAAGCCAAGCACAAAGGGCAGGTGCTACCTGTCTCACTGACATGGGTCCTCAGATCATCAGATTCACAGAAAGTAGAATGTTTTCCTGGGCAAGAGAGAATAGACTGGAGGTCTCCTTCTAGAAGAAAGCATGTTCTTCCCATGGTGTGAGCTTGTCATTCTTCTGTCAAATCTTAGGGTCTGTGTCCTCTACTAGAAGCCAAGCTGGCCTCTGGGATGGCCTAGACATACCCAGTATGCAGGGGTGATGCCATGTAACTTCTGGGGTTCTACCACAAAACCACTACACACTGGCTCACTTGGCTCACTCTAAGAACCTGGTCTACATCCTTCAAAGAATGCCAGGTCTTATGGACAGACACATTCAGGCATTTCTGCCACAGTCTGGGAAACAGCCCTGGGGGGTGTGAAAAAGTAGGATTAGAAGATGAAGCCTTGATGAACTCTCCTGGAAACCAGCAGCAATGTGAATGTGCCTGCCTTGCCAACGTATGTGCCTAGGCACAGGAAATCTGGGGTTGGGGGAGAAGGCTCCGGGGTGAAAACCCTTGCAGTGGGAGCAAGAAGACCTAAATTTGCAGCCCTAGAGCCTGCATGAAAGCCAGATGTATAGCATGAGTGTTTGTAATCCCAGCTCCCCTACAGGAGATGGGAGTCTGAAACAGGAGAGCCCCTGGATGCTCATGGGTCAACTAACCTCTGGTCCACACAGCGGAAAACAAGGCAGATGATGAGGACCAGCACCTAAGGATCCATAGCTAGGTGTGGTGGGAAGGCCTATAATCTCAGCACTGAGATGGTAGAGGCAGGAAAAGCAGAATTTCAAGGCTAGCCTGGGCTACACAAGACCTGTCGCAAAAACAAAAAAGTAAATCTTATGATGTATGTATTTTATTATATATACTGTGCATACACACAAATGTTCATTAATTTATTTTAAGGTTTCATACCTGTGTAGATTGTTTTATATATTTAGAATTTCACACACACACACACACATTTTTCTCACTACACACAGTTTTTAAAAGTGCAACTCCACAGTCTTGGGATGACAGGAAATACCACCTCTAAAACACAAAACACAAACAGCAAGGGACACGTCTGGCATTCTCTAGAGCAGAATTTAAGATACTGCTGCTATCACTTGTGCCCATTTATCCAGGGTTTGGTCAGCTGAGACAGCCTGCTCCCTATCCTGGAAGTGGAGCCCACAGGCTGCCCTGGGTGGCCTCTGAGGATGGAGTTAGCCAACAGGAGGCCAGGTGTGGGGTAGGAGGCAGGAAGAAGGAGAGGTGTAGTTTCGTCCCCATCAGCATGGATGCAGCCTGGCTGTGTGCCTAAGGCCACAGAACCTGCTAAGCAGTTCTCCACCTAGCTCTCTACCTTTTTTCCTGCTCCTGGGTGCTTGGGGAGGCATGGCTCCCTCATGGCATCAGCCTGGACTCCAGGCCTTCCCGGTGGGCTCCTCCTTTGCAAACAGTCCCATTGTTAATCTTCTTCCCAACCCCAGATGGAGATGCCACATACTGTCACCTGACAGATAAAGCAGAACAAAAGGCTGTCTTTTGTGCACAATGGTACATACCTATAATATCAGCACTCAAGAGGCTGAGGCAGGAGGATCACGGTTGTAAAGTCAGCCTAAGATATGGGGTAAGATCCTGTCTCAAAAAAAAAACAAGCAAAACATACCAATAAACAGAAGGGCAAGACTGATAGTGCGAGCGCCAGAGTCCACAGGGCCAACAGGATGCATGAAGCAAGCCTGACATCACAGAGATGGACAGTTACACTGGAAGCTGCCTGATATAGAAAAGGGGGTGATCCAAGAGCAACCATAGGGCTGAGTGTGAGGTCCCAGACAGAGGAGTTGGAGAAGGGACTGAAGGAGCTGAGGGAGTTTGCAGCCCCATGGAGGGAGCAACAGTGTCAACTGGCCTGACCCCTCGATGTTCCTGGAGACTGGATCACCAACCAAAGAATACACATGGAGGGACCCATGGTGCTGGCCACATATGCGGCAGAGGAGGGTCTTGTTAGACATCAGGGGAAGGAGAGGCCCTTGGGCCTGAGGGTGTTGGATGCCCCAGTATAGGGGAATGCCAGGGAGGGAAGATGAGAGTGGGTGGGTGGGGGAATACCTTCATAGAGGCAGGTAGAGGGGGAGGGAATAGGGAGGTTCCAAAGTGGAGACCTGGAAAAGGGGAAACATTTGAAATGTAAATAAAGTATCAAAAAGAAAAGAAAAGGGAGTGATGAACAAACACGCTGAGCCACTTACCTTTCATGGCCAGCAAAGCTATTCTGGTCCCCCATAAATATCCATGCACAATCCCCAGGGGCTATAGGTGGTTGTGACATCTCATGGCAAAGGGTCCTTGCAGGTGTGATGAGGAGTTGACTGGATTATCCAGAAAGTTCTTCATGAGAAGGGAAGTCAGAGAAGAGAGGGGTTGTTAAGTCTGGCTCCCTGGATGGAGGAAGGCACTGTCAGCCCAGATGATCAACAGATTCTAGAGGCTGGAAGAGATAGGAAGAAAGAAAAGTTTCTCTTCCAAAATCTTCACGGGCATCTCAGACCCCCCACCCCCGGAGGTAGGCAGCCTGATTCAGGACCATGAGAACTAAAGAAGCCCCCTGACCTTGTTTCAGAACACCGAGCTCAGATCGTGTGTTGTCACAGTAATATCATGACTCACCTTCTTCAGGAGGGAATGCCAACTGTGGCCACGTCCTGTGGAATTCTGCACTGATGGGAACTCAGGGTTCACACGTGGAAGCTGGGAGCCGAGATCTCTGACTTGCTGGGAGGGCCCGACAGATGTTTAGGTATAGCCTCGACAGCATCCCAAGAAGGAGACACACACCCACAGCCAAGCAAAGTCACCAAGGCCTACAGGCCACTGGAGGGGCTGTGCTCAACCATGACCCCTGTAACCACACAGTGGTGTGGGCTGCACCTGGACTGGCTCACAGTAGGCCTATAGATCACCTAACCAGGAGAGACACAGTCTGTCAGAACTTCAGGGTCCTATCTGCTTCACTTTCCTGCTCTGGGGGTTGGGGCCACAGTGTATGGGGCTAGCTTCCTCGCTGGAGTGGCCACTTAGAGAAGGAGAGAGACTTGGCCACCTAAGCCACTAGTTCTCAACCTGTGGGCCACGACCCCCTTAGGGGCCACATAACAGCTATCCTGCACATCGGATATTTAAATTACGGTTCATAACAGTAGCACAACTAGAGTTATGAAGTAGCAACAAAATAATCTTCTGGTTGGGGGTCACTGCAACATGAAGGCCTGTATTAAAGGGTTGCAGCATTAGGAAGGTTGAGACCCAGCTGAGCCCAGTCAGCCACAGAGGCAAGAGAATTAATTAATGAGGCAGTTTCCGCGGCCCTCACCTCTGGGCTGCCTGTTCTGTCTATCCACATCCCCAATCCAGGGGAATGAGAGGAGAAAAAAAGAGACCCCCCAAAATGAGTCCTGGCATTGTACTGAACCTTTGGGGTGTCAGTAAGTCCACTGTGAACCGTGTGACCTGGGACCCCTTCCAGGAGCCCCATGGGTAGGTAGTCTGGATCAGCTTATCACACTTGTGGGCCTTGCAGACACTAGGTAGATGTCTGGAACTCCATCTGCATTATATGCCTGGAAGAGGAGAATCCAGTGAGACATAAAGGCAGCTTGGTGGCTGCCAGAGGAGGGCCTGGGGCCAAATGCCTCTTAGCTTGCAGCTTCAGACAGCTGGTGTGACTCCATGTGACTGTCTCCTCAGTCAAGGAGGACACATGAAGACAAGAGGCAAGGCACAAAAGGGGGTGAACAAAATACCCTGTGAATACACGTGTCCCCCTGCACACACAGACAGCATGCAGGACAGACAGAAGCCCCCTCCAAGGTGGCCCTGCCTGGAGTGGAAGGAGGGGAAGCTTGAAGGAGGACCAGGAAACCCTGCCAGACCCACTATTTATATCATGTTTTAAGACCCAAAACTAGTGTTGCCACTGCATGCAGATTCTAAACAGTGGGTGTGGATGTGGGCTCGTATGTTTGGAATGGTTCATAATTTACCATAAAAAAATGGAACCCACTCATCCTCCCTCCCCCAACTCCATTTCCCCCAACCCCAGGCCTCAGCCACCATTCCTCAGGGATTCCCCCCATTCAGCTGTTGTCAAACTGTGGGTTGGGGCCAGAAGACAATCCAACAGCTCCAAGACCTTAGTCTGCTCTAACCTAGGGTAGCACCCAGGGGCAGGGCCAGAGCAAGCAAACTGGGAGAAGATCACCCAGGGTGACTCTAGGTACCTTCCAGGGCCAGTAGCACTGTGCAGCAGTTCACACAGGTTGCCCAAAATAACCCTCCCAGAGATGCTCAGGAAAAGGCCTGATTGCCTTTTTTCCCCATTTAGGTAGCAAAGGCAGAGCCAGAATCCAAGGAAAAAGGACTCAGCACCAGTTCTTCAGATCGTCCCATGCCAGTCGGAGGTATGTCACAAGTAGCACTGGTGGCACTGAAATCCCAGGGTTTAATGTTTTCCTTGTTTGAATATTGTGCCACCCTCAACAAAAAAAAAATCCTCTGCCCCTAAGCTAGGTGCTAGGTTTCTGCAATGATGCCCAGGCAATTTTTTTAAAAAAGGCAATAGTGAGTGACATCAGAGTCCTGTAACCTCGGAACGTACTTGAGTCCACCCTGAGCATTCTATGCAGGCTGCTTCCATCAACACCCAGCGCACCCTGCCCTTGGGTGAGCTTGTACTAGGTACCCACAAGGAGGGTTTTGAAACCTCTTCTCTGCCAAACCTAAGTATGTGATGGGTACCACAGCTGCAGCTTCTGCTCTGTGCAGATAAAGGGTCAAGACTCTGGGATCATGACTCCTGCCAGGGCCACAGTGGCCTGCAGAGATTAACAGAGCTGGGGTGGGGGTGAAGGGCAAAGTGCAGCCTGACCCTTAGCTTTGGGAAGACATGCCCATGCAGGCTATGAATGAAAAGTGTCAGGGACACAATGATACAGTGAGCTCACAGACACAGTGAGCTCAGTACTCCCTGCTCCTGGCTGAATGAAGACAGGGTGAGCTGATGCCTGTAAGATGCCCCAGTGTGTAGCCGGGCAGTGGTGGAGCATGCCTTTAATCCCAGCACTTGAGAGGCAGAGGCAGGCGGATTTCTGAGTTTGAGACCAGACTGGTCTACAGAGTTGAGTTCCAGGACAGCCAGGGCTACATAGAGAAACCCTGTCTCAAAAAATCAAAAAAAAAAAAAAAATGCCCCAGTGTGCAGTAAATAGTGGGCATAACCACACAGATCACCACTATGGCTGGTGAGAGTAAGCATAGCCTCTCACTCTTGGTCACAGGCTGTCTGTCAGCACTGTGGGCATCTTCCTTCTCCAGACTTAGAGTTCACCGTGGTACAAGGTGTAGGTAGCCAGCAGGCAGCCAGGAGAGCTGTCCAGACCCTGCCCAAGCTCGAAGGCCCTTACCTTCTTCAACCAGGATCCTCAAAAAGACAACTATCTCAGAGCCTAGTCCCTCTGCTCTGACCTCTGCCATGGCCTCAAAGACACAGTACAGAATGGCCCTGATCCCTGTGTGCCCTTGACAAGTGCCCAGGAGCACCATCAAGCAGCTGCAGAAGCAGACTGAAACACCGAATCCTAGAAAGGCAGTCACCAAGTCATCTTGCATACAGGCACCAGGGCCAGGCTGTCCAGGCCATTTTATTGGTCCACCACCTATCAGCCATGAGACCAAGAGCAAGGGTTTCTACCGAGTCCCTCTGTCTGTCAAGAGAGTGCTACATCTTAACTCTCTCTGGAAACACTGATGTGTAGGTACCTGTAAAGTTTATGTATCTTCACTAGGCTGAGACACCAACGCCACTGGGAACTTAATGGAAGCTGAACATAAGAATGCTGAGACTCCAAGAGAACCATGGGAAATAGGAAAGATTTACAGGGCCAAGGGAGAAAGGAGCAGTCCCCAGATCCCTAAAACAGAAGAGTCAGTCTGATGCTCTCCCCTGGACAAAATCTACCTGCCACCACACAGAAGGGTGCAGCTTGGCCCTCAAGTAGTGCTTGGAGCTGGGCACTGAGGTCAGCTTCCAGCCATCTCTACCTCCAAACCATGGTCTGCAGCTCAGTCATGCCCTACACCTCAATAACCTTCTACTGTGGTTAGTCTATCTTTAGGTTGCATGCTTCTGGCTTGCAAGACCAGCTCCTAGCCTCATGTTGCACGAGGAGAGTTCTAGTCTTCAGAGTAAGATGTAGACCTCAGAACCTTGACCAGTTTACATTTAATACAGAGCAGAGTCCCTGAAGGGCTGTGGAAGAGCCATTCCCCGGGCCCTGGGCACACATGACTCTTGTTCTCAGATGTATCTTTCCATGCACTGTAGTACAAGCTCCTCTGGGCTACCTTCATGAGCCCAGCTGCGCCGGCTTGTAGGCGTCCATCATAATCGGGACTGCGGACAGTTGACATTTTCTCACTGACAAGGGATGAGGAAAGTCAGTGGATCCACACTTGAGAGTCTTCTCACATGTGCATGCAATTCTGTTTGGAAGTGTATGTGGCTTCAGGAATTTATAGGATGGTGGAAGATAAGAGGAGGGGTTTCTAGGGATGCAGCCATGGGGAAGCCATCGCTGGTACTATCAGAAGACTTTCCAGCGTGGCTGCTACAGGGTCAGCCATAGCCCTGCCCATAGCCCCTCACGAGAACTCTGTAAGTAAGCCCAATAAACCCATTGGCTCCCAGGTGGACTCAGTTTGGTTTGTGGTTGAGACCTTAGAAGGAGAAGGTAGATGCTGCTTATGTCTCCCCAGGGGAGGGATTTTCACAACACACACACACACACACACACACACACACACACACACACACACACGGGAGAAGGGATGGGGGGGTAGGGACAGGAAGAGACCCATGCATCACATACAGACACACCAAGCACTTAGAGATCCAGGTACACATGCTCACTTCACAAGCCCTCATGCAGACACTCACACAGACATTCATCTCACACACACGCACACACGCGCACACATGCACGCACACACACACACACACACACGTGAACACAGACCACCCAATAACTTTTGCTCAAAGCCACGGCCTTCTCCCCCCCCCCCTCACACTCCTCCCATCCTCCTGTCTTTCTCCCCTGCTTCCTGGAACATATCCTGGAGGCATTTGGCAGAGGTTGTTGACCCTTCAGTGAGCAAAAGAAATCCTTACCTGCCCTTCTGGGAGCTTAAGGTGAGGAACAGGCCTTTCTGAACTCCAGGTGAGGATCTTGGAACACCCTTGAGAGTGCCAGAGCCAGACTCGATTGTCCATCTCTCAGATCTATTATCGTGGCTCAGGAGACTCCATCAATCATTCCACCATTCCCAATCTGCCCCATACCTGCTCACCCAGCCATCTAAATTCCTGTCCACATGACCATGCACCCATCTACCTACCCTTGCTCTGGACCCATCCCTGATATGCAAATAATCACCTAACATGTGGGGTAAGTCCCTTTACACACACACCCGTGCCCCGACTGTCACCCAGCCTCTTCATTTCCCTCAACAACTTCAACTTAAAGGTTAGGGAACCCTGAGCCACTCTTGGGTAAGAGTCTATTCATGTTGACTTGAGCATCCGAGAGAGTCCATGAGAAACTGCTTCGGAACTGAGGTCGTTTTTACAGAAGTTTACACGTTCCATGCACCCCCATCTTTGAACCCAGATCCCTTCTCCCCAAAAGTTATAGGGTGGGGCAAGGCAAGGGCGTGTGGGAGCAGGTCCAGAAGCAGCCTCCTCCCCAGAGGAAAGGAGATGAGAGGAGTTTTTACAACTTCTGTAAATCCCACCGAGCTGTCAAAAGCTCGTGAACTCAGCCAGTAAATTGTGAAACAGAAGTCTCAGCTCTCTATGGTGCCACAGAAAACATGACAGCTGTTATCAATTAGGGTGTTTCTGCCTCGAGGCACAGCTGACTCCGCTCCCAGTGGGGTTTCCTGGTGGATATTTGGCTGTGATAGGGCAGGCGGGCAATCCTGGAGAAACCCACCTGCCACAGATCTTCCCCCAAGTAGCCCAGAGCGAGCCTTATCTCCACACGTGGGCAGGAGGCTAAAGCACAGCTGGAACATCTGGGGGAGACAACGCATCTTAGGGCAAGGAGATGGCTCAGTTGGTAAAGTGGAGTTCTGTGACCAGCACACACATAAAAAGGCTGGGTGTGGAGAAAAGCACTTGTATTGCCTGTTTTGACAGATCTCTGGGGCCAGCCAGGCTGCAGAATTAGAGAGCTTTAGGTACAGCTTAGAGACCCTTTCTCAACCAACAACGTGGAAGGCTCCTGGGGTCTGACACTCCAGGTTTATCTCTGTCCCACACACAAACATTACACATGTATGCTTGTGCACACGCAGAAGGAGAAAGGGGGAAAGGGAGGGAGGGAGGGAGACAGAGAGACAGAAAGACAGAGAGACAGAGACAGAGAGGAGAGAGCTTCTTCACTTTCTGGGGTTCTGTAGCTTGTTTCCTTGTTTCTGTAACTCTGGCAAACACCATGACCAAAAGCAATTTAGGGGCGAAAGAAAGAGTTTATTTGGCTTATACTTCTGAAGTAGAAACTTAAAGGTTCTTTGGAAAGTCAGTTGTGTCAGATGGTGCTTTGCTGGGACAAACACGTGAAGGAGTGTTTTCCTGGAGCTGAAGCAGATGAAAGGGTGTTTGGCTAAAGCAAGCCTGTAAAAGGACACGTGATGAAGGACTCTTCCTTAACCACATGCGTGTATCGGTCTGCCTTACAGTCTGTAGTTGCGCTCCATTTGTCGGGACTCCATAGAGAGAATGCACCAAAAAAACTTCTGGTGCTATGCTGCAGCTTCTTGCCACTTCCTCAGCCGATTGTCAGAGTGATGTCAGCTGAGATGGACTCATGTGCTGAGGTAAGACATGTGGTGAGACAAGACCCATGGAAAACACGTGATGCTTGGAAGGATAGAAATAAGACTCAACGGACTGTGAGAGGGGCTTGCTCCTAGAGCTGCCTGTGCAACGCTTCTTGGTCTCTTGTCTTCTCTGATCTTGGTTCGATTTATTGGCGTTGTTCCTGTTGCCATGATAAATTATCCTGGCAACCACAACTTAAGGAAAGAAGGAACATTGTTTGGGTTCACAATTTGGGGGTTCAGTCTGTCACAGCGAAGTTACAGCAGTGAGAACTTGAAACAGCTTGAAGACACACAGCACATCCACAGTCAAGGAGCAGAGAATGCCAAATGAGGGTACTCAGCCAGCTTTCTCCTTTTTATATAGTTGAGGGTCCAAGCCTAGGGAATGGTGCCACCCATTTGTAGGGTGGGTGTTTCCCTCTCAACATGATCTACATAAACTCTCATCATTATGGACAGAAGCTAATGTAATCTAAACAAGCCTTCACAGACATAGGCTTGTCTCTGAGGAGATTCTAATTGACCATCAACATTAACATTCATAGACACTGCCTGAGCTCCTGGGCTCAGGTACACCTGAAGCCAGAGATGCCCTTGCACTTACTACTGTGGGGAGTGATTTTTCACTTTAACTGGTATGAGCTGTGTTTCTGCCATTTGCAATAAGGTCTGTCTACTAAGTCAACAGGCATCAATCAATTGTCTGATGAATGCCTAGGTGCATGCTGGGCACTGAGACGCTGCCCCATGCATCACAAGCAGCAAGCAGTTCTGGAATGCTGAGCCAAGAACTACTTAACTCTTTTCATACATTTGCTCACTGATCCTCTACAGCCAGCAACCTACATGAATTCAAAGTCCAACAGGGTGAAAGACAGACCTAAGCCAGCATAGGAAAGCCTGACTCACAGTGAGAAAAGATCATGGCATCTCTCTAGGACTATCCAGCAAGGAGGGTCACAGGTGGAGGGTCCGGAAGTGTCCCCGGAAGCCACAAGGGAGTCATGCAGAACAAGCAAAGAGAAAGAATACCCAAAATGGGAAAAATAAAATTTCAGAAAACCCACCCATACTCTGAAAATGTTCATGGTCTCAGCTACAAACTCTCATACAGGACCGTGTGTGCCATGGACAGACACCAAGAAAAAGACCAAAAGCAAACACAAGTGTTGAGTGAAATTGTCACTAATGAATGGCACTGAAGGCTATTTTTATTTTCATTTTTATACTTCACTCTACTTTCCAAGTGTCCTGTGATGGACCAGGTTATTTATTTATTATTGAATTAAAAAGTATATAGGACCTTCTTAGTCCTTATGATGGTTTGAATAGGTATGGCTCCTGTAGACCCATGAGTTTGAATACTTGGCTCATAGAGAGTTGCACTCGTAGGAGGTATGACTTTGTTGGAAGAAGTATGTCACTGTGGGAGCAGACTCTGATATCTTCTATGTTCAAGCTACACCCAATGTGGCACACAGTCTCCTTCTGCTGCCTTCAGATCAAGATGTAGAACTCTCAGCTCCTTCTCCAGCACCATGTCTACCTTCATGCCTCCACACTCCCTGCCATGAGGATAATGAACTAAACCTCTGAAACTGTAAGCCAGCCCAAAGTAGATGTTTTCTTTTATGAGTTGCCTTGGTCATGGTGTCTCTTCACAACAATAAAACCCTAAGACAGTCCTGGTAATCCCCACAGGCATGCCCAGAAGCCCAGCTCCCCACTGATTTTAGGTTCTGCCATGTTGACAACACCAACCATTCCTACTCTGAATGTAAACCCTGTTCCCAGCAGGACAGAGAACACAAGTTCTTAGACAGATGATCGAAGGCTACAGCTCAGCTTCCTGTGAATCAGACCTGCAAGTCAGGCAGTGATGCCAACAGGGCAGATACCTTTGCCTCATGTTCCTTCCCCCCACCCACAGGCCCTGGGTACCTCTGAATGAAGTATCACTGAAGCTCCCACTCTGACACAGAATTAACACTTATGTCAATGTCACTGTAGATGTGTCACCTGGCTGCACTGGGCATCTCTGGACCCTGGAGGAACCTCATGGTCTTTCTACTTCATCTGGAGACAGCCTTGAAGCATGTTCAGCTAAGAACATGCCATTACCTGAAAAGGGGTCAAAGCTCCTGCTCATTGTAGCCAGAAGCTGCCAGGGTGACAGGTGGCAGCACAGGTGCCAGGGAAATCCTGTCTAAGGTGCGATCCCCCAGTGGATCTAGACAGCAAGGCCATTAGCACCAGAGAGGGACATGGGAACCAAGGCCTGTGGGGTCCCGCCTCTGTGATGCTCTGGAAACCACTGGCCTGTGACCTTTAAGTGAGGGGTGTGGGGCAAGACCAGGGAGACAAGGTTTCAGACTGCAGAGGTACCAGACTCCAGGTTCCTAGAAAGACCTTGGATATTTCCTTGGGACCAAGAGGAGGCCCAACATGAGGTTGACTTAGAGAGGGTCATGGAAATTTAGGATAAAGCTGGAAACCGGGTGGTGGTGGCACATCCTTTAATCCCAGCAGTAGGGAGGCAGAGATGGGTGGATCTCTGAGTTTGAAGCCAACCTGGTCTACAGAAAGAGTTCCAGGCCAGCCAGGACTACAAAGAGAAACCCTACCTCAAAAAAGAAAAACAGAAGAGGAGAAGGAGGAGGAGAAGGACGAGGAAGAAGAGGAGGAGGAGGAGGAGGAGGAAGAAGGAGGAAGAAGAGAAGAAGGAGAAAGCAGGGGTCCAGCGCTGGGCCCTGTGGCCACTCTAAGTGTGGGTTCTCAGTAAGCCTTTCTCCTTGAGGCTCACTGCATCTGTCCTGCAAACAGTTTCCAGAGGACACATGCCTGAGGGGTAACTTGGGGTCATTCAACCCACATCCCCTGTGGGTCTCATCTGCTGCTTCCATAAAATGGGTAAAAGTTCTGCTTTTAGAAATGCAAAAAAAAAGATCCTTGATCCACTTGGACTTGAGCTTTGTACAAGGAGATAAATATGGATCAGTTTGCATTCTTCTACATGCAGATCGCCAGTTAGACCAGCACCACTTGGTGATGATATTTTTCTATCCACTGTATGGTTTTGGCTTCTTAGTCTAAGATCAAGTGTCCATAGGTGTGTGGGTTTATTTCTGGGTCTTCAGTTCTATTCCACTGATCTTCCTGCCTGTCTCTATACCAATACCATGCAATTTTTATCATTATTGCTCTATAGTACAGCTTGAGATCAAGGATGGTGATTGCCAGATTCCCACATAAAACCAGATACACTGAATCTAATAGAAGAGAAAGTAGGAAATGGCCTTGAACACAGTGGCACAGGGGAAACTTTCCTGAACAAAACACCAGTGGCTCAGGCCCTAAGATCAACAATTAACAAATGTGACCTCATGAAACCGAAAAGTTTCTGTAAGGCAAAGGACACTGTCAATAAGACAAACCGGCAACCTACAGATTGGGAAAAGATCTTCACTAACCCTATATCTGACAGAGGGCTAATACCCAAAATATACATAGAAGTCAAGAAATTAAACTAAAAAAAAAAAAAATAACCCTATTAAAAATGGGGAACAGAGCTAAACAGAGAATTCTCACCTGAGGAATCTCAAATGGCCGAGAAGCACCTAAAGAAATGTTCAACATCCTTAGTCGTCAGGGAAATGCAAATCAAAACAACCCTGAGATTCCACCTCACACCAGTCAGAATGGCTAAGATAAAAACATCAAATGACAGCAGATGCTGGCGAGGATGTGGAGAAAGAGGAACACTCCTCCATTGCTGGTGGGAGTGCAAACTGGTACAACCACTCTGGAAATCAATCTGGAGGTTTCTTAGAAAATTAGAACTAGTTCTACCTGGAGACCCATGTATACCACTCCTGGGCATATACCCAAAAGATGCTCCACCATACCGAGGACACATGCTCCACTATGTTCATAGTAACCTTATTTGTAATAGACAGAAGCTGGAAACAACCCAGATGTCCCTCAACAGAGGAATGGATACAGAAAACGTGATCCATTTACACAATGGAATGTTATTCAGCCATTAAAAACAAGGACATCATAAGTCTTGCAGGCAAATGGAAGGAACTAGAAAATATCACCTGAGTGAGGCAATCCAGACCCGAAAGGACCCACATGGTATGTACTCAGTGATAAGTGGATATTAGCCAAAAAGTCCAGAGTACCCATGGTACACCCACAGACCATAGCCAGCTTAAGAAGGAAGGCCCAAGTGTGCATACCTGAAACCCACTTAGAAGGAGAACAAAATAATCGTGGCAGGCAGAGGGAGGGAGGAGGGGGAAAGGAGGGGCAGGATCAGGTATGGGGAGAGATGGGAGGGATGCCCAGAAGGCCAGGAGAATAAATCAAAATATGCAGCAGTGGGGATTAGGGGGCAGGGGGAACCTCTAGAAAGTCCTAGAGACCTGGAATATGAGAGGCTCCCAGGACTCCATGGGGATGGCATTAGCCTAAATGCCCAACAATGGGGAGATGGAATAGGAAGAGACCACCCCCAGTAGATAGGCATGACCCCCAACTGAGGCAGGGGGCCACCCACCCATCTTCAAATTTTTTAACCTAAAATTATTCCTGTCTAAAGGAAATGCAGGGACAGAAATGGAACAGAGACTGAAAGAAAGGCCACCTGGGATCCATCTCATGCGCACACACCAAATCCTGACCCTATTACTAAGTCTATATTGTGTGTGCAGACAGGAGCCTGGCATGGCTGTCCTCTGAGAGTCTATATCAGAAACTGACTGAGATAAATGCAGATACTTATAGACAACCATTGAATTGAGGTCAGGAACCAATATGGAGGAGTTAGAGGAAGGCCAGAAGGAGCTGAAGGGGATTGCAACCCCATAGGAAGAACAACAGTGTCAACTCACCCAGGGACCCCAGAGACTAAGCCAAAAACCAAAGAGTATACACGAGCTGGTTTGTGGCCCTGTGCACATGTGTAGCAGAGGCCTGCCTTGTCTGGCCTCAGTGGGAGTGGATGCCCTTAATCCTGAGGAAACTTGATGCCCCAGGGAAGAAGGATGCTGGTGGGGGTGAGGTGGGGTGGGTAGGCTGGTTGGGGAGCACTGTCTTAGAGGCAGAGGGGGGAGGGAAGATGGGGGGAAGAACTCAAGGGGAGCACAGGGGAAAGGGGCAACTTTTGGAATGTATATGAATAACGTAATTTTAAAAACAGAAATGCAAAGGATGGAGACCTGCAAGAGACCAGGACGGTCCTCTAGAGCTTCCCTGCTCCTTTCCAGCTGCAGACCTGGCATTGTTGACTTCACATCATTCACCTTGCTCCTTTTCTCACTTCTTGCTCATCAGTTGCAGAGCACTGTGTTCACGGCCCCTCCCATCAAGAGCAGTCCTGGGCCAGGTATGTTTGTTTGAGGGCCTGAATAAGAGAAGCTACGCATGGTACCTCTACATATGGTCACATGTATCTGCTCATCCAACAGGCCTGAGAACTCCTGTGTCTAGGGTCCTTCCAATGCTGGCCTTTTGCAAAAACAGCAGGCACACTTTAACGAAAGTGACCAGAATGCTGGCTGTATTTACAGAGAGCTTGCTGTGTGCTGTGTGTCAGATAAAACTAAATATGGATGCCATGCTTAAAGAAATCTCACCTTAGGTCAATAAAATGAAAGTTCACAGAGCTAAGGGCATTATCCAGGACCATCCACCTGACTCTTCTCACACCCCCAGGCTCCCAAGTCACAGAAAACAAGGCTTCCAGGGCAAGAAGAAATTCACCCAAGGCCCTGCACATGGGAGCCTCTCCACAGCCAGGCCCCAGGCATCAGTGGCTTCCTGCCTCAGCCACAACTCTACTCTGCCATTTTTTCACTGGGCCTGTGACAGGTACATTTGCAACCTAGAAAGTTCCCCCCAGCAGTAGTGAGGCTCCAAAGTGTGACCACAGCCTTCATAATGGGCTCCTATCTGCCCTCGAGACTCTCAAGCAAGGTAGCCATTATCCTCTGGTGCAAACCACCTTCTCAGGTGCAGATAGATCTTTCTCCTCTCAGAAGTCTGTGCTTAGAACCCAACATGCACCGTGTCTCCACTAGCTCATGCTCCTAACACTTGCTTATTCTGAAGATGCAGGCACTGTTTGGGGAATCTATAGAGTTTTAGGAAGTGAGGTTGGTGGGTGGATGTGGGTCACTTGAGGTAGGTGTTTAAAGGTCATACTAGTCCCTAGGTCCTGACATGTTCCCTGCTTCTCAGCCCACTGTATCTGAGTAACTTCTGCCATACTTAGATGGCCACAGATTGAGCAGCTTTCTGGGGACTTCCCAGATGTGATGGCGGAGAGGCAGAATAAGTCTTGGTATAAACCCAGCATGGTAGCACATGCCTGTGATCCCAGGACTCAAGAGGTGGGGACAGAAGGATCAATGTTCAAGGTCATATTTGGCTTCCTGATGAGTTTGAAGCTATAAAGAGTAATAGCTACAAGAACTAAACCTTTCCTACTTTGAGTGGATTGCATCAGGTGCTTTGCCATGGTGCCCATGAGTAACTAAGGCAGAGACTTGTCACCAGAGAGATGGAATAGTTGCTACACCTAAATGTGGCTATGCAGGGCTCAGGCCTTTGGAACTGGCTTACAGGCAGAATCTGGGAAAGCTTGGAGATGGAGACTTGAGAAAGCCCTACAATGCTGTAAGCAGAGATTGATGGGCAATTCCGAAAGACTAGGTTAGAGGTAAAACTGTGCTCGTGAGACTCCAGGTGGGAACCAGGACTTTATTCAAAATTGGGATAGAGGCAATTTATGTCACGTTTTCAGTAGGGAAAATAAAAAAAAAGCTCACATTCTGTCCATGTCTGGAAAATTTGATGATGCTTGGTTTAAAAATAAGGGATTGATTAATTTGGCAGAGGAAATCTCTAGACAATATGGCATTCAAGCCAGGGCGTGGGCATTGCCCGCTTGTCTTAGCCACATTTACAATGAGAATTGGCAGCAAAAAGAAGATCAGAAGATTTTGAAACATGTAGAGTTTGTCCAGAAAGGGGCATGAACATATTTAAAGTCGCAAACAAGGAAACTGTGGACAAAACATCCTAGGTGCTGAAGAAGCTGCTGTCACTGAAGCTCAGCCATGCGTTCTGTGCTGAGACAATAGAAAGGTGTCTTGGAGATGAGAGTCCAGACATTGAATGCTCCAGAGAGTAAACTGAAAACTCGGGGCAGCACAGATGACACAGTGGTTATGGGCACTTGCTGCTCTTGCAGAGAATCTGTGTTCAAATGTCAGAACCCACATCCAGAAGCTTATAACTACCTGTATCTCAAGTTCCAAGAGATCCAGTGCCCACCCCCACCTCTACAAGCACACCATACATGCAGACACCAACACATGCAAACATAAAATAAAAATGATAAATCTTCTTTTAAAAATGGAAAAATCTCCATTGTCCTGCCACCTCTCTGCCCAAAGTCATCAGACCTGCTGATCCAGAAGCTTACAGGTAAGATATTTCCTTCCAGCACCCATCTTCCCTGCTTGATGAGTCTTCTGGGGCACCCCCAGCTACCCTGAGCAGTCTGCTATCCCTGGTGGTCCTCCATTGTCCTGCCATCTCTGCCCACATTTGTCATACCTGCTGAACCAAATAGAACCATACAGGCTACAGATACCCATTAGAGGCCTTCCACACCAAGATCATTGAGGTTAACCCCCTCCCAATACCAACTACAACAAGAAAATCCAGGGACTAAACCATCCAGATGGTAAAGGCCCTCAAAAGAACACAATCAACAAAAGCCAGGGTAATATGACACCTTCAGAGCACAGCTACCCTACTACAGCCAGCCCTGGATATCCTAACACAACCAAAGCTCAAAAAAATTATTTTAAACCCAGTCTTACAAAGGTGATAAAGGCATTTAAAGAAGAAATGAATAAATCCTTTAAAGAAATACAGGAAAATACAATCAAACAGGTGAAGGAAATAAATAAAACTATCCAGTAACTGAAAATGGAAATAGAAGCAATAAAGCACAAACTGAGGAAATCCTGGAGATGCAAAACCTAGGAATAAGAACAAGAACAACAGATGCAAACATCCCCAACAGAATACAGGAAATGGAAGAGAGGATCTCAGGGATTGAAACAATAGAAGAAACTGATATATCAGTCAAAGAAAATGTTAATTTTTAAAAATTCCTAACATCCAGGAAATCTGGGATACCATGAAAAGACCTAACCTAAGAATGATAGAAAGGTGAAGAGTCCCACCCCTACAGACCAGAAAATATTTTCAACAAAATCCCAGAAGAAAACATTCCCAACCTAAAGAAAGAGATATGCCTATAGACATACAAGAAGCTTATAGAACACAAATTAGACTGGACCAGAAAAGAACATCCTCCAGCTACGTAATTAATAATTAAAACACAGAATCTACTGAACAAAGAAAAGAATATTAAAAGTGGAGAAGGGAATAAGCCAGGTAACATACAAAGGCAGACCTATCAGAACAACACCCAACTTCTCAACAGAGACTCTAAAATCTAAAAGGGCCTGGGCAGATATATCTTGCAACCTCTTAAAAAAAAAAAATCCACAGATGCCAACCTAGACTACTATACTCACTAAAGCTCTTAATAACCACAGATGGAGAAAGCAGGATATTTCAACAAAATCCAAAATCAAACAATATCTATCTACAAATCCAGCCCTACAGAAAATAGTCAAAGGAAAACTCCAACCCAAGGAGGATAACTACATCTAAGAAAATCACAAGAAATAAATAATCCCATACGATCAAACACACACACTACTACTACTACTACTACTACTACTACTACCAACGTCAAAATAACAGGAATTAACAATCACTGGTCATTAATATTCTCAACACCAGTGGATACAATTCCCCAATAAAAAGACATAGGCTAACCAAATGGATTAAAAAACAGGATCCTTCATTCTACTGCATACAAGAAACACATCTCGCAATAAAGATAGACATTACCTCAGAGTAAAGGGCTGAAAAATGTTTTTCAAGCAAACAGATGCAAGAAGCAAGCTGGAGTAGCCATTCTAATATCTAATAAAATAGACGTTCAGCCAAAATTAATCAAAAGAGACAGGAAAGGACACCTGTCTTTCCACCAAGATGACATCACAATTCTGAACATCTATTTCTCAAACACAAGAGCACCCACATTTGTAAAAGAAACATTGCTAAAGCTTAAACTGCACATCAAACCCAAACATTAATAGTGGGAGACTTCAACATCCCACTCTCACCAATTGATAGGTCATGCACACAAAAACGAAACAGAAATAATAAAACTAATCAACATTATGAATCAAATAGACCTAACAGACATCTACAGAATATGTCACCCAAACACAAAAGAATACACCTTCTTCTCAGCATGCTATGGATCCTTCTCCAAAATTGATCATAGAGTCAGTCACAAAGCAAGCCTCAACAGAAACAAGAAAATTGAAGTAATTTATCCTATCAGACCACAATAGATTAAAATTGGACTTCAACAACAACAGAAACACCAGAAAGCCTACACACTCTTGGAGGTGAAACAACTCTCTACTCAATGACCACTGGGACAGAGAAGAAATAAAAAAATTAAAGACTTTCTAGAACTCAGTGAAAATGAAGCCACAACATACCCAAATTTACGAGACATAATGAAAGCAGTGCTAAGAGGAAAGTTCATAGCACTAAGTGTCTCCATAAAGAAATTAGAAAGTTCTCATACCAGCAATTTAAAAGTACACCTGAAAGCTCTAGAAGAAGAACAACAACAATAAGGAGGAGGAGGAGGAAGAGGAGGAGGAGGAGGAGGAGGAGGAAGAGAAAGAAAACGAAGAACAAGAAGAAGAACAAGAAGAAGAAGAAGAAGAAGAAGAACAAGAACAAGAAGAAGAAGAACAAGAAGAAGAACAAGAACAAGAACAAGAAGAACAAGAACAAGAAGAACAAGAACAAGAAGAACAAGAACAAGAAGAACAAGAAGAACAAGAAGAACAAGAACAAGAACAACAAGAACAAGAACAACAAGAACAAGAACAACAAGAACAAGAACAACAAGAAGAAGAACAAGAACAAGAAGAAGAAGAAGAAGAACAAGAAGAAGAAGAACAAGAAGAAGAAGAAGAAGAAGAAGAAGAAGAAGAAGAAGAACAAGAAGAAGAACAAGAAGAAGAAGAACAAGAAGAACAAGAAGAACAAGAAGAAGAACAAGAAGAAGAAGAAGAAGAACAAGAAGAAGAACAAGAAGAAGAAGAAGAAGAAGAAGAAGAAGAACAAGAAGAAGAAGAAGAAGAAGAAGAAGAAGAAGAAGAACAAGAAGAAGAACAAGAAGAAGAAGAAGAACAAGAAGAAGAAGAAGAAGAAGAAGAAGAAGAAGAAGAAGAAGAAGAAGAAGAAGAAGAAGAAGAAGAACAAGAAGAACAAGAACAAGAACAAGAAGAAGAAGAACAAGAAGAAGAAGAAGAACAAGAAGAAGAAGAAGAACAAGAAGAAGAAGAAGAAGAAGAAGAAGAAGAAGAAGAAGAAGAAGAAGAAGAAGAAGAAGGTGAAAGCATGCCAAAGAAGAGTAGGAGGCAGAAAATAATCAAAATCAGGGTTGAAATCAATCAATTAGAAACAGAGAAAACAATGCAAAGAATCAACAAAAACAAGAGCTGTTTCTTTAAGAAAATCAACAAGATAGACAAACTCCAATTAACCAAATGACAGAGAGAAAGTAACCAAATAAACAAAATCAGAAATGAAAAGGGGTTCATAGCAACAGACAATGAGGAAATTCAAAGAATCATTAGATCTTACTTCAAAAGCCTGTACTTCACAAAATTGGACAATATTAATGAAATGAATGATTTCTAGACAGATACCACTTACCAAAGTTAAATCAAAAGGCATAAACTATCTAAATAGACCTGTAACCCCTAAGGAAATAGAAGTAGTCATTAAAAGTCTCCCAACCGAAAATGTCCCAGAGCCAGATAGTTTTAGTGCAGAATTCTACCAGAATTTCAAAGAAGAAGTAATACCAATACTCTTCAAACTATTTCATGAAATAGAAACAGAAGGAACACTGCCAAACTCACTCTATGAAGCCACAGTCACCCTGATATCTAAACCACACAAAGACTCAACAAAGAAATAGAATTTCAGAATAATTTCTCTTATGAACATTGATGCAAAAATATTCAATAAAATACTCACAAACAAAATCCAGGAACACATCAAAAGCATCATCCATCATGATCAAGTAGGCTTAATCCCAGGGATTCAGAGATGGTTCAATACACAAAAATCCAACAACATGATCCACAACATAAACAAACTGAAAGAAAAAAAAACCACATGATCATCTCGTTAGATGCTGAAAAAGCCTTTGACAAAATCCAACACCCCTTCATGCTAACTCTGAAAGAGATCATATATACAAGGAGCATACCTAAACATATTAAAGGCAATATAAAACAAGCCAATAGTCAACATCAAATTGAAACTTAAAGCAATTCCAATAAAATCAGGGACAAGATAAGACTGCCCACTCTCTCCTTGTCTATTCAATATAACACTTGAAGTTCTAGCTAGAGCAATAAGACAACTAAAGGAAATCAAGAGGATAAAAATTGAAAAGAAAGAAGTCAAAGTATCGCTATTCACAGATGATATGATAGTATATATAAGCAACCCCAAAAACTCTACCAGAGAACACCTACAGCTGATCAACACCTTCAGCAAAATGGTCGGATACAAAACTAACTCGAAAACAAACAAACAAACAAACAAAAAAATAGTAGCCTTCATTTATACAAATGATAAACAGGACAATAAAAGAGATTAGGGAAACAGCACCCTTTACAATAGCCATGAATAATATAAACTATCTTGGGGTAACTCTAACCAAGCAAGTGGAAAACCTATATGACAAGAACTTCAAGTCTCTAAAGAAAAAACTGAGAAAAATATCAGAAGATGGAAAGACCTACCATGCTCATGGATCAGTAGGACTAACATAGTGAAAATGGCCATCTTACCAATTCCCATCAAAATTCTAACACAATTGTTTACAGACCTTGACAAAGCAATTCTCAACTTTGTATAGAAAAACAAAAAATCCCAGGATAGCTAAAACACTCCTGAACAATAAAAGAACTTCTGGAGGTATCACCATCCCTGACATCAAGCTGTACTAGAGAGCAATAGCAATAAAAACTGCATGGCTTTGGTATAGAAAGAGACAGGTCAATCAATGGAATTGAATGGAAGATCTTAAAATAAACCCATGCACATATGGACACTTGAGTTTTGACAAAGGCAAAACCATACAATAGAAAAATGAAAGCATCTTCAACAAATAGTGCTGTTCTAACTGATGGTCTACATGTAGAAGAATGTAAATTGATACCTACATATCTATATTGCCCTACACAAAACTCAGGTCAAAGTGGATCAAGGACCTTGGCATACAACCGGATACACTAAATCTAATAGAACAGAAAGTGGGGAATAGTCTTGAACTCATTGACAACTTCCTGAACAGAACACCAATGGTTTAGGCTCTAAGATCAACAATTAACAAATGGGACTTATAAAACTGAAAAAGTTTCTCTAAGTCAAAGGACACTGTCAATAGGACAAAATGAGAGCCTACAGATTAGGAAAGGATCTTCACCAATTCTACATCTGACCAAGGGTTAATATCCAAAATTTCTAAAGAATTTAAGAAGGTAGACTCCAACAAACTAAATAACTCAATTTAAAAATGGGGTACAGAGCTAAACAGAGGAATCTCAAATGGCCGAGAAGCAAATAAAAAAATGTTCAAAGATGATAGTCATCATGGAAATGTAGATCAAAACAACCCTGAGAATCCATCTTACACCCACCAGAATGGCTAAGATCAAAAACCTCAAGTGATAGTACATGCTAGCAAGGATGCGGAGCAAGGGGAACACTCTTCCACTGCTGGTGGGAGTGCAAACGTATACAACCACTTTGGAAATCAATTTGGCAGTTTCTCAGAAAACTGGGAATAGTTCTACCCCAAGACCCAGCTATAGCACTCCTGGGCATATACCCAAAAGATGCCCCACTATATACCACAGAGACTTTTGCTCAACTATGTTCATAGAAGTGTTATTTGTAATAACCAGCAACTGGAAACAACCTAGATGTCCCTCAACTGAAGAATGGATAAAGAAAATGTGGTACATCTACACAATGAAATACTACTCAGCTATTAAAAACCAAGACATCATGAATTTTGCAGGTAAATGGGTGTAACTTGAAAATATCACCCAGAGTGAGGTAACTCAGAAAAAAAAAAAAAACATGCATGGCGTGTACTCACTTATAAGTGGATATTAGCCATAAAATACAAGATACCTATACTCCACTCCACAGATCCAACGAAGCTACATCAGAAGGAAGGCCCATGTGAGGAAGCTTGAATCTCACTTAGAAGAGGGAATAAAATAGTCATAGGAGGCAGATGGAGGGAGGGAGTTAGATGGGAGGGGAATGGGGATTTTTCATGTGTGGGGAGAGACAGGAAAGATGGACAGATGGCCATGAGAATGAATGGAAATCTGCAGCTAGTGGGGCTGGGGGTAGGGTGAAGTGGAAATTTCTAGTTTCTTTGGAAACTCAGTTGTGTCACATGATGTTTTTCTGGAAGCTGTCTTGTGAGATGATGTTTTGCTGAAACAGACACGTGAGAGGGCATGTGATATTTGGAAAGAGTATAAATGGAACCCCATAAGTAATGAGAGGTTGCTCTTGCATTGTGATGCTATGCAAAGCTTTGCTGGTCTTCACTGGCCAGGAAATGCTTTGCTGGTCTCGCCTCCTCCCTGGTCTTTGCTGGTCTTCACTTCATAGAGAGAAGTGTGCTAGAGCACTTCTCATGGTATTCCAGCTGATTCTTGCCACTACCACTAACTCATGTCAGCAGAGCCTTGAGGTTTCTGCTGTATCAAGCCACTGCCAATGGTTCGTATTTGGTGTTTGCTATTGGACTGGACTGCTGGTATCCTGACAGTGAAGAGTGGAATCACCCCAAAGAACTACTCCTAAACAGGTCCACAACCCCCTTTTCCTATTAACCTTCTTTCTCCCCAACCTCTGGTCAGTAGGTTAGAAGGGAGGTTGAAGCATTCAAGAACCCTAAATAAAGAAGGTTTAGAGAAAACTCTAAGCCTACAGTGGGGCATTTTAAGGATGTGCCAGAGACCTGGGATAGGGGAGGCTCCTAAGAGTCAGGGGGTGACCTTAGCTGAAACTCACAGCAGTGGAGATACGGAACCTGAAAAGGCCATCTCCTGTAGCCAGGCGGGAACCCCGGTGGAGCAATAGGGACACCAACCCACCAATAAAACTTTCAACCCAAAATGTATCCTGTCTACAAGAAATGCAGGGACAGGGGATGGAACGGAGACTGAGGGAATGGCCAAGCAATAGCCATCCCAACTTCCATCCCATGGACAAGCACCAATCCCTGACACTATTAATGATACTTTGCTCTGCTTGCAGACAGGAGTTTAGCATGGCAGTCCTCTCAGAGGCTCCACACAGCAGCTGACTCAGATGGATGCAGAGTTCCACAGCCAGACATTGGAGAGAGCTTGCAGACTCTTACAGAAGAGTTGGGGGAAAGAATTGAAGACCCTGAAGGTAATAGGAACTCTGCAGGAAGACCAACAGAATCGATTAACCTGGACCCTTGGGGGCTCTCAGAGACTGAAGCCCCAGACAAAGAGTATACATGGTGTCTTAGGGTTTTCCTGCTGTGACGAAAGACCTAGATCATGACAGGTCTTACAAAGGACAACATTTAATTGGGGCTGGCTTACAGGTCCAAAGGTTCAATCCATTATCATCAAGGTGGGAGCATGACAGCATCCAGGCAGGCATGATTCAGGAGGAACTGAAAGAGAGTTCTACATCTTCATCTGAAGGCTGCTAGTGGAAGACTGACTTCCAGGCAGCTAGGGTGAGGATCTTAAGTCTATGCTCACATTGACACACCTACTCCAACAGGGCCACACCTTCCAATAGTGCCACTCCCTGAGCCGAGCATGTACAAACCATCACATTCCACTCCCTGGCTCCCATAGGCTTGTTCAAACATATGAGTCTGTGGGGGGCCATACTTAGCTATATAGCATAATGTAAAATACATTTAGTCCAACTTCCAAAGTCCTCATACTCTATAGCAGTCTCAACAATGTTAAAGTCTAAAGTTCAAAGTCTCTTCTGAGTCATCCAATCACTTAACTGTAATCCCCAAAGCAAGACAGGAAACCAGCTGGGCAAACTCCACACTCTGCATCTCCATGTCTGATGTCAAGGCAGTCTTCAGATCCCTAACTCCTCTTTCATCTTTGCTGACTGCAACAAACTTCTTTCTCCTGGGCTGGTTCCACTCCCTGTTAGCAGCTTTCCTCAGCAGATAACCCATGACTCTGGTGTCTCGAACATCTTGGAGTCTCCAAGGCAACTTCAATGTTACAGCTTCTTGTTCCAATGTCTGGGATCCACACATGATCTTCTGGGTTCCTCCTAAAGGCTGGTATCACTTCTCCAGCTCTGCCCTCTGTAACGTTCTAAGCTTAGGTTGATCCACTCCACTGCTGCTGCTGTTCTTGGTGATCTGTAGTGCCAGGGAAATGTTAGTGATTCCCCAAAAACACAGACAGGAGCCAATCTGATGTAACTCACAGCAGAGGTTTTAGTCTATTTGAGCTAGCTCGACAATGCACAATGCACCGCCATCACACAGGACAGTTTTGGTGGTGGGGGAGCCCTGAATGCCTATCAGGGCAAAGCTTTACAGTAAGCAGCAAGCAGGGAGTACTGTGCAAGCATCTAATTAGAACGCTACTATGGTCTTTAAAATAATTGACTGGTGCTGGGAGTCATGAACTTAATTTCTGTTTGCCTCTGCATTGGTGGTCATTAGGCAGGGGGTGGGCTTGTAACCTGGGGGTACATGTTTGTTGGGGGAATAACCTGGAGACACTGGTCTTGTTGAATGTACTGGCTGGTTTTGTGTGTCAACTTGACACAAGCTGGAGTTATCACAGAAAAGGAGCTTCAGTTGAGAAAATGCCTCCATGAGATCCAGCTGTAAGGCATTTTTCTCAGTTAGTGATCAAGGGGGGAGGGCTCCTTGTGGGTGGTACCATCTGTGGTCTGGTAGTATTGGGTTCTATAAGAGAGCAAGCTGAGCAAGCCAGGAGAAGCAAGCCAGTAAGAAACATCCCTCCACGGCCTCTGCATCAGCTCCTGCTTCCTGACCTGCTTGAGTTCCATTTCTGATTTCCTTTGGTGATGAACAGCAGCATGAAAGTATAAACTGAATAAGCCCTTTCCTCCCCAACTTGCTTCTTGGTCATGATGTTTGTGCAGGAATAGAAACCCTGACTAAGACATTGAGGGTATAACATGGAGACACTGGTCTTGTTGGGGATTAGCCTAGAGACTGGAACTAGGCAGCTAGTATGAGAGTCTTATAGCCCACGCCCACAGTGACACACCTACTCCAACATGGCCACACCTTCTAATAGTGCCACTCCCTGGGCCAAGCATATACAAATCATCACACATGGGCTAGGCCTAGGCCACCACACGTATGTAGCAGATATGAAGCTTCGTTTCCATTCACGTGGGTCCTGAACAACTGGAACAGAGGCTATTCCTAAATCTGTTGCCAATATGTGGCATATGCTCCCCTAGTTAGGCTGCCTTGTCTGCCCTCAGTGGGAGAGGATGTGCCTAGCCCTACAGAGACTTGATATGCCAGGGTCAGGGGCTACCCAGAGAGGGCCTCCACCCTCTCAGAGGAGAAGGGAAGAGGAACTATGGGAGGGGGAACTGGGGAGAAGGGCAGAGATTCAAGTATAAAGTAAATAAGCAAATAAAATTAAATTAAATAAAAATGGAAAACTCATTTGCAAAACTTTCATTTAAAAAGAGAGAGCCTTCTGGAAAGGATCACTGTGCTGGTTGACTGTCAGCTTGACACAATGTGGAGTCATCTGGGAAGAGTCTCAATGGACTGCCCAGATCAGGTTGGTATGTGGACACAGCTTGAGATGATTGTCTTGATTGTTTTGGAAAGACTTAGCCCACCATGAGCTTGGGTCTGAAATGTGTAAGAGCAGGGGAAGGCACCTGGAGAGATAGCTTAGCAAGTAAGAACTCATAACATTCTTCCAAAGAACCCAAGTTTTTGGTTCTCAGTTACCTACACTGGGTGGT
Organism: Rhynchomys soricoides; assembly: GCA_019843965.1. Taxonomy (NCBI): domain Eukaryota; kingdom Metazoa; phylum Chordata; class Mammalia; order Rodentia; family Muridae; genus Rhynchomys; species Rhynchomys soricoides. Next base: position 662,036 of record JADRCH010000284.1, read on the forward strand.
TCACAATAGCCTTTAACGCCAAGAGATCTGATACCTGGTCTGTATCCCACAGGCACCTGCACTCATACATGCACACACCCACTGTGGTGGCTTGAATAGGTATGGCCCCCATAGATCCCTGTGTTTGAATGTGTAGTCGTAGGAAGTGGCACCATGAGGAGTTGTAGCCTTGTTGGAGTCAGTGTGGCCTTACTGGACAAAGTGTGTCACTATGGAGGCAGGCTTTGGGGTCTCCTATCCTCAAGCCGCATCCAGTGTGACATACAGTACCCTGCTGCCTTCAGAATAAACATGTAGAACTCTTGGCTCCCCAGCACCATGTCTGCCTGCATCCTGCCACGATTCTTTCCATGATAATGGACTAAACCTCTGAAAGCCAGCACCAATTAAATGTTTTCCTTCATAAGAACTTCCTTTATAAGAGTTGCCTTGGAGCTGAGCAGTGGTGGTGCATGTCTTTAATCCCAGCACTTGGGAGGCAGAGGCAGGCAGATTTCTGAGTTCAAGGCCAACCTGGTCTACAGAGGGAGTTCCAGGACAGCCAGGGCTACACAGAGAAACCCTGTCTCGGAAAAAAACAAAAACAAAAAAGAAAAAAAGAAAAAAAGAGTTGCCTTAGTCATGGTGTCTCTTCCCAGCAATAAAACCCTAGCTAAGACACCCACACACATATCAACTGGTTAGTTTTTGTCAACTTGACACAACTAGAGATAGCTGTGTAAAAGGAAACTCAGTTGAGGAATAATGTCTGTCAGATTGCTCTATGGGCAAGTCCATGGGGCACTGTCATGATTATTGATTGATGACTGATGTCCAGCCCACTGTAGGCATTGCCACCTCTGGAAAGGTGGCCCTGGGTCTTCTGGAAAAGGTCACTGAGGGTGGTGGTTTGAATAAGAAAGGCCCTCACAGGCTCATAGATTTGTGACCAGGGAGTAGAACTGTTTGAAAGATGAGAAAGATTAGGAGAATGGCCTTGTTGGATAAAAAGTGTCACTGTGTGTCCTGGCTGGTTTTTCGTGTCAACTCGACACAAGCTGGAGTTATCACAGAGAAAGGAGCTTCAGGTGAGGAAATGCCTCCAAGAGATCCAGCTGTAAGGCATTTTCTCAATTAGTGATCAAGGGTGGGAGGGCCCCTTGTGAGTGGTGCCATCTGTGAGTTGGTAGTCTTGGGTTTTATAAGAAAGCAAGCTGAGCAAGCCAGGAGAAGCAAGCCAGTAAGAAACATCCCTCCATGGCCTCTGCATCAGCTCCTGCTTCCTGACTTGCTCGAGTTCTAGTCCTGACTTCTTTAATGATGAACAGCAATGTGGAAGAGTAAGCTGAATAAACCCTTTCCTCCCTAACCTGCTTCTTGGTCATGATGTTTGTGCAGGAATAGAAACCTTGACTGAGACAAATTGGTACTGGGAATGGTGTATTCCTGTGACAATCTGACCACATTTTGGGGAGGACTGTGGAAGGACTTTGAGCTAGAAGAGCCATTCAGTGTTAAGAGCTCTGTGGGATGTTGTGTAGGAGCTTGGAAGATAATGTTGAGAACAGTGCAGAAGATGGAGGCATCGCTTGTGAAATTTCAGAGGGAAGATTAAAGACTCTTATCAGGGCCATTGCTATCTTCATTGTGAAGGTTCTGTGGTTTTGGTTAGCTGGGGCTGAAGAATCAGCTGTGATTAACAAGATACCAGAACTACCAAAGCGAAAACTTTGCATTACTGGGACTATTGATGCTGGTTAGCTGGAGCTAAGATATTAGCGGTGATTAAGAAGAGACCAGCATCATTAAGGTGAAATTTTCTGGAAGGTGTTTTCTGAGAGCACAGAGGCTGCATTCCAGAAATAGCCAAGGTTGTACCTTGAGTGTGGCTGGATTATGTAATGTGTAAGAGTCATTCAGGTGGTACTGGTTTTGAAGGCATGAGGGGTCATGAAGAGCAGCTGAGGCTCGGCACTGTGAGAGGCCTCAGAAGGCCACTGGTAAAAGTGCAGCCTCAGTTGTATTGATGGCCCAGGACTTAAGGAGTCATGCAAAGCGGTTGAGGCTTGGCACCATGAGGAGAACCTATGAGAGGCTATTGATGAAGCCTAGTTACAGCAGAAGACAGCAGTGTTTTGGAGATGCCAGTACCATGAGATGACCACCAAGAACAGGAGCAGCAGTGGAGTACAGGCATCTGGAGCCTAGAAGACAAGGTGTGTGCTACAAAGGGCAAAGCTGTAGAAGTGACTCAGCCCTTGGAGGAATCCAGAAGATTGTGAGTGGATCCCTGACATTGGACAGTTGGAGTTTGATTTTGCTTTTGATTGTGACTGTGGCCTGATATTTTTCCCTCTTGAAAAAAGAAGGTATTTTAGTGGAGCCCACAGTTAAGAGACTGAATTTTTAAAGACTTTGAATTTTAAGAGATTGGATGTTTAAAACGGACTGAAATGTCAATATGTAAGAATTTGCAAAGACTGTGGGACTTTTAAAGTTATTCAGATCTTGGGGATGAATAAGGAAGTAAGGGTCAGGCTTATTGGTGATGTGTTTGTGTGTCAAATTGACAAGGGGCCAATTGTACTGGCTGGTTTTGTGTGTCAACTTGACACAAGCTGGAGTTATCACAGAGAGAGGAACTTCAGTTGAGAAAATGCCTCCATGAGATCCAGCTGTAAGGCATTTTCTCAATTAGTGATCAAGGGTGGAGGGCCCCTTGTAGGTGGTACCATCTCTGGGCTGGTATGGTAGTCTTGGGTTCTATAAAAGAGAAATCTGAGCAAGCCAGGAGCAAGCAAGCCAGTAAGAAACATCCCTCCATGGCCTCTACATTAGCTCCTGCTTCCTGACCTGCTTGAGTTCCAGTCCTGTCTTCCTTTGGTGATCAACAGCAATGTGGAAGTGTAAGCTGAATAAACCCTTTCCTCCCCAACTTGCTTCTTGGTCATGATGTTTATGCAGGAATTGAAACCTTGACTAAGACACTGGGTGTGGGCTTTGAGATTTCAAAAGTTCATACCAGGTCCAGTATATCTTTCTCCCCCTTCAGATCAGGATGTAGCTCTCAGCTACTGCTCTAGCCTCTGCCTGCATGCCACCATGCTCCCTGCCATGATGATAGTGGACTAAACCTCTAAAACTATAAGCCAGCCCCAATTAAATGCTTCCTCTCAGAGTTGCCTTGGTCATGGTGTCTCTTCACAGTGGAACAGTGACAAAGACACTGAGCAGTCCATGAGGAAAATGTTAGCCAATAAGGAATGTTCTTCTATGGCCTCTGCTTCAGTTCTGGCCTCCAGGTTCCTACTTTAGTTCCTACCCTGGCTTCCCCTGACACTAGACTGTGACATGAAAATATAAGCCAAATAAACCCTTTCCTTTTAAAGTTGCTTTCGTTCATGTTGTTTAATCACAGAAATAGAAACCAAACTAGAACAATATAGTCATAACTAAAAATAAAAATAATGCTCTCTGCTCCCCCCCCCCATTCCAGAGATAGCCACATCTTCTTGTACAGTGCTAGCCTTGTTCGTTAGATATCATGGAGAAGGTTGGCATGAATGGATTTGGCTGTATTGGGCCCTGGTTATCAGGGCTGCTAGCTTATCTGGCAAAGTGTAAATTTTTGCCATCAATGACCCTTTCACTGATGTCAACTACATGGTCTACATGTTCCAGTATGACTCTACCCATGGCAAGTTCAATGGCACAGTCAAAGCTGAAAATAGGAAGCTTGTCATCAATGAGAAGCCCATCACCATCTTCCAGGAGTGAGATCCCACTAACATCAAATGGTGTGATGATGTTGCTGAGTATTCTGTGGAGTCTACTGGCATCCTCAGCACCATGGAGAAGGCAGGGCCCACTTGAAGGTTGGAACCAAAGGGGTCATCATCTCCACCACTTCTGCCAAGGCCTCATGTTTGTGATGGGTGTGAACCACAAGAAGTATGACAACTCACTCAAGATTGTCAGCAATGCTTCCTGTACCACCAACTGCTTAGGCCCCCCGGCCAAAGTCATCCACGACAACTTTGGCATTGTAGACTCGTGACCACAGTTCATGTCATCACTGCCACTCAGAAGACTGTGGATGGCCCTTCTGGAAAGCTGTGGCATGATGGCCACGGGGTTGCCCAGAAAATCCCTGCATCCATGGGTGCCACTAAGGCTGAAAACCAGGTCATCCCAGGGCTGAACAGGAAGCTCACTGGCATGGCTTTCTGTGTTCCTACCCCCAAGGTGTCCATCATGGATCTTACATACCTCTGGAGACATGCCAAGTATAAGGACATCAAGAAGGTGGTAAAGCAGGCATCTGAGGATCCACAAAAGGGCATCCTGGGTTACATTGTGGACCAGGTGGTCTCTTGTGACTCCCACTCTTCCATCTTTGATGCTGGGGCTGGAATCACTCTCAATGACAACTTTGTGAAGCTCATTTTCTGGTATTGCCTACAGCAACAAGGTGGTGGACCTCACAGCCTACATGGCCTCCAAGGAGGAAGAAGTCCTGGACCACTCACCCCAGCAACGACAAGAAAGGCCCTTGTCTGCTAAGGACATCCTGTCCTGACTCAGTCCCCGACACTAAGCACCTCCCTCAGTGTCCATCCCAGACCCTCACAATAACAGGAGGGGCCTAGGGACCCCTACTCTCTTGAATACCATCAATAAAGTTCACTGCATCCAAAAGTAAATAAATATTTTGAAAGAATAGGCATAGGGAAGGTGAACTAAGTAGGAGCATGCATGCCTTGATTCATTCTCTGGTCTTGACTGTGGATGTGATGTGACCAGCTGCTTACAGTCCTACCTTGACTTTCCAGCAGTGTTAGACAGTAATCTGGAACTGGATGACATAAACTCTCTCCTGCTTCTGCTCCCCACATTGCTTTCTCTCAGGGTATTTTATTACCTAACAAAAATGAGACTAACACAGCCACCCTAGGAAGTGTCTTGCCACCTCTCAAGGTGTCACAATCATGGTCTATGGGGATTGCCATGACCCCTGTCTTGTAGAGTTCATTCCAACCAAATAGGCAGATGAAAGTCAGCCTGCTCACTAGGACCATGGTCCTCATTCAAAGCAAGTGTGTGGAAGTTATATGATGTCCTGCCATGCCCCTGGAGTAAGGCACCTTCTTCCACTGCTCCGGACCACTCTCCCCCTTTCTTTCCACAAGGGTGACTCTAATTAAAATAGATAATATAATATATAATATTACATATTATATTATCTATTACATAATATATGATATAGTATATAGTATACAGTATACAGTATACATATATATTATATATTATATATTATACTATATATTATATTACCTATTATATATCAATTATATTATATATTATCATATATCATATTAATTATATATTGTATATTATATAGTATAGAGTATATTAGATATTATACATTATATAATACATATTTTATATTGTGTTGTGTGTTATATATTAATTGTATATGCATATGGAAGATTCTGATTCATTCATATATATGTATATGCATATACATCATACACATATGACGCTGAGGGATGACTCAGTAGTTAAGAGCACATACTACTCATACAGAGGTCCATCGTTCACTTTGCTACCCTCCCGTCAGGCACTTTACAAACCCCCATAGCTCCAGCTCGAAGAGATCTGATACCCCTTGTACTGGCTGGTTTTGTGTCAACTTGACACAAGCTGGAGTTATCACAGAGAAAGGAGCTTAAGGTGAGGAAATGCCTCCATGAGATCCAGCTGTAAGGCATTTTCTCAATTAGTGATCAAGGGTGGGAGGGCCCATTGTGGGTGATGCCATCCCTGGGCTGGTAGTCTTGGGCTCTATAAGAGAGCAAGCTGAGCAAGCCAGGAGAAGCAAGCCAGTAAGGAACATCCCTCCATGGCCTCTGCATCAGCTCCTGCTTCCAGACCTGCTTGAGTTCCAGTCCTGACTTCCTTTGGTGATGACCAGCAATGTGGAAGTGTAAGCTCAATAAACCCTTTCCTCCCCAGCTTGCTTCTTGGTCATGATGTTTGTGCAGGAATAGAAACCCTGACTAAGACACCCCTTCTGGATTCTGTAGCCACCTGCACTCACACATGTGTAGACACATACACACACACACATGCACATAATTTTAAAATAAGTATTTTTAAATAGGAGATTTATTAGCTTTGAATACATAATGAGGTCTGGGTAGTTGAACAATGACCATCTTCACACCAGAGAGATGGAGAATGGGTGGATGCCTCAGCAATCGGATCTAGTGCTGAAGGCTTGAAGGACTCTTGGGAGACTCTGGTCTTCAGTCCATCCCAGAGGAAGCTGGATCCTCACAGCAGCAGCAGCAAAAAGAAGAATGAGATAAACTCGGTCCTAGTCTAATTTCCTATAAGACACAACACAGGAAACAACACAGATGTGAAGGGAGGTCACTTCAGCTAACAGTTCCAAGTCACCATTCATCACCATGGGCAGTCAAGGCAGGAACTTCAAACAGCTAGTCATACCATGTCCACCATCAAGATAGAAACGGGTGCATGTGGGTCTGGAGAGATGGCTCAGTGGTTAAGAGCACCAGCTGTTCTTCTACGGGATTTACATTCAACTCCCAGCATGCACGTGGTGGCTCATAACCATCTGTAACTCCAGTTTCAGGGGATCAGACACCCTCTTCTCACCTCCACAGTCACTCCATGCACAGGGTACACAGACATACATGCAGGCAAAACACTCATACCCACAACATTTTTTTAAAAAAGTGGCTGGAGAGATGGCACAACAGTTTAGAGCATTTATTGCTCTTGCAGATGATCAAGATTCAATTCCTAGTGCCCAGATGGTGGTTTGCAACTATCCATAACTGCAGTTCCAGGGGATCTGATGCACTCTTCTGGCCTCTTAGTGTGCCAGGTGTATACATGGTACACATGCGTACACATGTGCAAGCAAAATACTCACATACATCAAATAAATAAATCTGGAAAAAAGCAATTTTAGAGACATGCATGTTTGTTCTCTCGCTTTCACTCAGCTATAGCTTTTCACTCCTTGGCAGATCAAGATCCCTACCTAGAAAACAGCACAGCCCATAGTCTTCCTGCATCAATTAACTTAGACAAGATAATCTCCCATGGGCCAAGCCAATGCAGACAATTCCTCATTGAGATTCTCATCCCAGGTGATTCTGAGTTACATCAAATTGGCTATTAAAGCTAATTATCACAAATACTCACCAGCCAAGCCAAGGTACCATGTCCTCCGAGGGAGGGTCAATCCTCAGCCCTCCAGGTAATCCTCCAGAGAAATGCCCTCCCAGATTTCCCTGGGGCATATCTGTCTGTTAGTTGATTCTAGATTTGATCAAGTTGGCAATAAAGGTGAACTGGGTCCAAGAAGGCTGTGGAGGAAGACTGACTCCCATGTCTTCTGTGACATGTAATAGCTGAAGCTAGCTCTCACAGTGAAGGGAGTCCAGAAGCATGCATCTGCTGTCCTCAAGACTTCCAGGTAGGATCCCAGGTTCCACTCCTAAGCATTGCAAAGGAATACAGTGGAGACTCAACAGGGAGGTACAGCCTGGTGGCACCTTTGCCACCATTAACACTGCACCCACCTACCAGCCTCTCCTGCCCAGGCCTCTTCTTATTGGGATCATCAGAAGAACCTACAAGGGTCTGAAAGTTTTCTCATCTTGAAAATAGGTGAATGGGGGCTTTGTACTATGTATCCACTCATTGATGAAGTCAGAAACAGTGGAATTAGAAGAAACTCTAAACAATAACAGGAAAAAGGTGGTAAGTCCAGTTCTTAAAACCAGGCTTTGGTTTAAGCAGAGTTCCCTAGCAGCCAAAGCAAAAAACAGAACCTCCGTCTATTCTATGGTTCAGCCTGTCCAAAAGAGGAAGCGTTTCAGTGGGCAAAGAGGTTATAACTTGCATGTGAACCCCAAGCCAGGGAGTGGAGAGGGAAGGACACAGCTAGGTCCCCAGAGCCACAGGCATCTGTTAAGCCCCTGCACTGCCAGGCTTGATGCCAGTAAGGAACATCAAGTATAAACCTTTCTCCTCTACATCCCCAGGGCAAGCTCCTGTCAGTCAACTGCATTTCTAGGTTAGGGAAAAAGAGAAAAGCTGAGCTAGGATCCCAGTCAGTGTCCCTGGAGGCGGGATGAATCAAAGCTCCAGAGACTGGAGCTCCTTGGCACTGGATTGACTCTGGGGAGTTGGAGGCACAAGGGAGAGAGACCAGAAACACCAACCTTCCATTGATGTTGCTATTGTGAACCTCTGCCCCAGGAAACAGCCTGCAAATGGCACAGATGGGGACAACAGCATTGCTCGCCACAGCTGACCAGGTGTTTGCTCAGCCTCTGTGTTCTGATGGTGGTAGCCTAAGATGCCCTGTGAATACTTAACTTGGGGGGTTCTCCTGTGTTAAGGATGTGGGTGCGGTGCTCTCTCTTGATATTGGTGGACAACAACAAACCACAAGCCAATCTGTCCCAGGAGAACCAAGCATCCTAAGCATCTTCCACTTGTGCATGTTCCGCCCTGTGACTGGGTTTAACAGGACATAAACCCACCACAAGTCAGGGAGTTTCTACACCGGGTCATTATCACAGTGACAGAATGTGGAGAGTGAGGCAAACCCATTTCCATTTGGAGACACCAGGCTTCCAATGTGGCTCTCAGGTCACCAGCATGCAGAAGGTTGTGTGTGGAAGGGTAAGCTAGCCTTGGGAATAAAGTGGCTCCTCCCCAGATGATTGCTGACCCAAACTGGACATGTTGCTCATTCAGCCCCCTTCCAATAGTCGAATCTCTGACCACATGAACCCTCGAAATAATTCACAAGCACCTCAGGACAGCCTCTGAGAGGCATCATGACCTCAAGTTCACAGTTGAAAGGACACTTGTTGCAGGGGGCTCTTGGAGTCCAGAAAGGAGTTCCAAGCTCTTAGGTCCCAAAGATTTAGAGAGAGATGTGTGGATGCTGAGATTAAAGGTACTCACCACTGAGCCCTAATCACCTGCTAACCTTTTTATTGTTATGTTTTTTCTTAAACACTTTACATCCCACTCACTGTCCCCCTCCCAGTCACCCCCTTCCACAATCCTTCCCCCACACACCCCATCTCCTTCTCCTCTGAGTGCTAAACCAAAGTTTAGGAAGCCATGTAAGGGATGTGGGCAGTTGTGATGACAGACTTTCTGGATTGTGAGGATGTGGAGCTCTTGCCCTGGGCCCTAACTTTTATACCCAGGTAAGATGGGCCCCTTGCCTCTTTATCCAAGTATGTCATTGGGCTACCAGCCAGTGAGCCAGAGACAGTGGCCCTGTTCCCAGAACTGAGGTCCAAATCTCACAGTGGATCTGAGTGGAGCTGAGTTGCTTACCCAAGCCCTGTAATGCCCTGCTTGGTTTTCCCCTCATTTTTGTCAGCTCTTCTAAAAAATTCTACACCATATTGTGAACATATTCATCCCCTCCCCAAAGTCCTCCAAAACCCACCCCCACCTCCACATCCAACCAATTTTGAGTCCTCTTTTTTTTTGAAAAAGATCATCAACCAGGCAGTGATGGCACACACCTTTAATCTCAGTACTCAGGCAGCAGAAGCAGTTGGATGTCTGAGTTCAAGAACAGCTTGGTCTACAGAGTGAGTTCCAGGACAGCCAGGGCTGTCCCTGACAGAGAAACCCTGTCTCAAAATATGAAGAAAGAAGAAGAAGAAAGAAGAAACAAGAAAGAAGGAGGAGGAGGAGGACGAGGAGGAGGAGGAGGAGGAGGAGGAGGAGGAGGAGGAGGAGGAAGAAGAAGAAGAAGAAGAAGAAGAAGAAGAAGAAGAAGAAGAAGAAGAAGGGCGAGGAGGAGGAAGAGGAGGAGGAGGAAGAGGAGGAGGAGGAAGGGGAGGAGGAGGAAAAAGAAGATGGTGGAGGAGAAGGAGGAGGGGGAGGAAGATGAGGGGGAGAAAATGAGGAAGAAGAGGAAAACCATCACATGCAACTTGTGCTGCTCATATACTCTTGGATGTGTGGCTTTCCACTAAACACATTAATCTACCAAGGGCCACACCCTTAAAGAAAACTGACTCTTCATCTCCCAGATCTTATCTGTTGCCAATAGCTCCTTGGCTAAGGGAGGGACTTCATACCCACCTATCCACTGCATGCTGGGTTTTGGGCTGGCATGAGCTTGCACAAGTCTGATGTATGCTACCACAGCTGTACATACTTGCTGTGTCTGAAAAAAAGTCGGGTAGCCAGTCACCATCTCTGGCCCTTCCCATCTTTCTGCCCCCCTTCACAAAAATCCCCTTCTGCCCTCCCACCGCCTGTGGAGAAGGATGTAATATGTCTGTCTCACTTAGGGCAGAACACTCTGCAGCCTCTTGTTCTTTGTAACCGACCAATCATGGGTCTCAGTGTTCAACACCATCATCTACTAGTATGTGGTGTCTTGTTGGGGTAGAGTCCCACTCAATATAGGGTAACACCATTCAAACTCTTTTGCTTTATGTATATATCTTAGGAAACTTTCTGCTGTAGTTGGTGACTGTTTGGGAAACATTAAGAGGTATGACTCTGTCTGAAGAGGTGTGTCACCTGAGCTGCTCAAGGTTCCAAAAGCCTCCTGCTATTCCCAGTGTGCCTCTCTGCCTCCTGCTTACTCTTTGAGATGTGCGTTCTCGGGTGTTCCTTATACCATGCCTTCACGCCTAAATCGTGGTCTCTAACCCTCTGGAACCGTAAGCCAAATTAAACACTCTTTTATAATTTGCCTTGGTTGCAGTGTTTCATCACAGCAAAGAAAAGTGACTAAGACACAGGCTGGTACCGTTATGCTTGCTTGCCCTCCAGAACGTGATAGTAAGACCCTATTGCTGAAGACAACTCGAGTCATAGTTCATGGAGGAAGCCAGTGGGTACTGGCCTGGAAGCTTCATACCTTCTGGCTAGCTTTCCTGATGCTGGAAGGTGTTATTTCTGCTACCAGTGGAGAAAAGGACTCAACAATCTTACTCAGTGTGAACCCTGGGCATTATGTAATAACTGGCCTACCAAGGAACACACATTGGCACAACAGTGGCACAAGTACTATGGAAGTTGTCAACCACTTTATGATTGGATTTAAAACCTGCTCTACAAGATATAACCAAGCAACAAGCCTGGTACTGTTAAGTAGGCCAAGGACCCATGGCTGGCTAGGTCCTAGGCCCAAGGAGAGAACCTGCTACTATCATTCTGCCAAGTGGACATAGTATTCACTTGCTCCCTAATATAATTAGTGCCAATATATTAATATATTTCTCAACTCTCATCAAATACACTTCTTTTTGCAGTGGACAGAGACTAAGGCAGAAACCCATAACTGGCCCATGTAAGAGTGAGAGAATGTGGGGTGATGAGTTCTAAACAGAACATCTACATCAAAGCCTCTCCCCACAGGACTTATTGTAATGTTTTATATATGATTAGATTTACTTATTCATATTTGACAGAAGATTCTACACAAGGGATAGAGGCATGCAATTTTGTCTTCTTAAATCGTTTGCTTCCGCCATGGACGGGGTAGGGTGGGCATGAAGTCCCACTCCTAGCTGAGTAGCTATTGGCAATTGATAGCTGCTGAAGAGGAAGAGTCGTTTTTCTTCAAAAACTGTGGTCCTTGAATAGGTACCATGCTTCAGTAGAGGACTCTACACTGATGCACATACAGACGTGGATTCAGAAGGCTTTATTAAAAAAAGAGATAACATTAAATTGGAATAAAAAGTGGTGGAAAGTAACTGGAAGATTAGAAAATGGGAGGGGATTACATAAAATTAAATTAAAACACATTATATACATGTATGAAATTCTCAAACAATAAAAAATAGGCAGACAGACAAATGGAATGAAATAGAGGACCCTGAACTAAACCTGCTGTGACAGCACCTGATGCTCAGCAAAGAAATCAAACGTATACTGGATGAAAGACAGCTTCTCCTGATTCTGAGGAGACTGGATGCCTACAGCTAGAAGGATAAAACCAGGTCCCTATCTCTCACCCAGTATAAAAATCAACCCAAAATACATCAATGACTTTAATGTAAGTCTTCAAACTTGGGGAGTTCAGGAGAAAAAGGCTTTAAAACAAGAGCTTTCTGAAAAGAACTCCAATAGTTCAGGAAATAACAGCAAGAATTGACAAATGGAATTGAATCAAATTTAAAACACAGGAAGCAATTACCAGCATGAAGAGACATCATGAAGAGACAGCGAGAAGAGACCGCTTAAGGTGTGGGAGAACAGTTACTCATGTGGTGGAGTTAATAACCAGACTACTCAAAGAATTAAAATTTACCAGACCAGAAGAACAAATAATACAATGGGCAAATCAACACATTTCTCAAGAACCAGTGTCCATGACCGGTAAATACATGAAGAAAGTGTTCAGCATCCCCAGACACAGGGCACAACAAACCAAAACTGCAGTGGGAGCTTACCTCAGCAGCACATAAAGTAAATCTGTGGTGTTACCAAGATCAGCCTGGTCCCCGAGCAAGGATGACATGTAAATTCATGGCTCGTTTCCTATCTTAATGACAGTCATTCTTAGCTGTCAACGTGCTGAGAATAAAGTCTCACGAGTGTTCAGCCATGGACGGGCATCAGTGTCTCTCTCACACACACACACACACCTTCTACAGCCCAGAGGGCATGGTGGGAGAAAGGGAAGATTGAGTACAAGCTCTGGAGGAAGTTGATTTTCAGACGTGTCATGGCCGTCACACTCTTGAACTCACAGGATCTGTGATGACCTGCCAACGTAGCCACTTTGGTTAATGGCAGCAGTTTGTGTTCTTGAAAACTGATAACTAATAGGTTCTAATTGTTCCCATCACAAATAAATGGCAGGTATGTGAAAGAAGGTATGTGTTGATCAGCTCTATTTAGCTGTTCTATGATGTATTCACACTTTCAAACTATATATTGCACATCATGAGTGCAATTTTAATAAATCAAAATAAATTAAATTCTCTCAAGATAAAAAGAGAAACCTAAAACCCGTAATCTAAACATATCTCCTAGGTAAGTCTGAAAATGAAGAGTAACTCAGGTCTATAGTAAGCTCAGAAAAATCTTCATAAGTTGAGCAAAAATTAATGGAGTCAAAAATAGCATTTCAGAAGGAAAAAAAAAAACCAGAAAATCTGGTTCTTTGAAAAGATCAATAAAATGGATGAAAATTCTCAGCTAATAAAGGAAAAAGTGAGAGAAGGTATAAATGATTGACATCAGAAATGAGAGTTTAGTACTAACAAGGTCATAGCTGGTGAGAGACCAAGAAAGGAATCTACCCATAATTCCATGCTTCACTTTAAAGGCCTATATGAAATGTACCAATTCTGTGAGAGACATAATCTACCATAATTCACACCAGAAAAACTAAACAATCTCAACAGATCGGCACCATAATCCCAGCCATTCAAGAAACCAAATAGAGGTACAGAGAGATGGCTTAACAGAGAGAGGCATGCTTAGGAGCCTGATGCCCTGAGTCCAATTTCTGGATCCCGTAGAGTGACAGAAGAAAACCACCTTCTGGGAGTTATTTTATGACCTATACACACACACACACACACACACACACACACACACACTGTGATATATGCATGATTGCATGCTTGTGTGCCCCCATGTGCACGTATGCATGCACAAACATACACACATGAATGCACAAACACATGCACACACTTGTGCACATGCACAAACACACACTCACTCACGTCCATACACAACAAATGTAATATTTTTTAAATATTACATTTAAAATATTCTTTTTTAAAAGAACATAAGACTGAGTTCACGTTTGAAAATCAATTAATGTAATTTACCACAATAGCAGCATAAAGAGCAAAAACCGCAAGATCATATCAACTACAGAAAAGACTTTTTAGAAAAACCCACATCCATTTGCTTTTTTTTTTTTAATTCTCAGCAAACTAGAAAGAGAAGGAACTTCCTTAACTTCACTGTAAAGCACCTGCAAAGGCCTCCTGCTGATGTCAAACTTGGCAGTGTGGCACTGGGTGATTACCTGTGAGACCAAGGTGAAGGCAAGGACACTGTCTACACTCCTAACCCACAGCACACTGGAATCCTCAGCTAGTACAATAAGAAAGGGAGACCAAAAGAGCATAGATTCTAGAGGAGGAAATAAAATCGTCTTTACTCAGAGTTGACATGGTTCTATATAAAGAAAATTCCAACCAATCCACACATGAGCACAGACACAAACCTTGAAGAGCTATAGGCAATCACAGCAGGGTCGAGGGTGCAGCGTCCAGACACAGAAGCCAATGGCTCTCCCACAAGCCAACAATAAACTAGTGCAACTTAAATTTTTAAGTACAGTATCATCTATGATAACACCAAGAATGAAACACTTGGGTACAAATCTGACAAAATGTGCTAGGATCTATACACAGAAAACTACAAATCTCCAATAAAAAAAAAAAAATCAAACTGAAGAACATCCGAATAAGCGGAGGTCTCTTCTGTGTTCATAGATGCTCAATATTCTTCTCATTTTTACCCATACAACTGCAGACAGAAAACATCTCAGCGGGCTGTCCTGTAGATATTGACAAACTGATTCTAGCGTTGATTGAAAAGACAAAAGGCCACACGAGCCAGAGCATTCTTGGTTTAAAAAAAAAAAAAAGCAGTCACAGGAATGGCGTTAAGACTTACTATAAGGCTGTCTGCAGAGGGAAAAGAAGAGACTAACAGATCAATAGAGCAGAGAGGAGCATGAAGAGTAAGACCTACACAAATGCAGTCAGCTGATCTCCCACGAGGAGCAGGTGCGGTTCCTTGGAATTTGAGTGCTGTTCCATCAGAAGGTGCTAACGCACACCCACTGCAAAGAAGAAAGGAGGAGGGGCAGAGGACAAGGAGGAGCGGGAAGGGAGTGACTTGGAAGAGGAGAAAGGAATGTGGGATCTGAAGAAGCCCTGCATGAATATGTGCTCCTTGACATGAACCTGGCCATGTCAAAGACCAAGGCCTTGGACTCATGGGAAACTAGCAAAGGACCCATGGGAAATGGGCAAAGCTGTTGGGAGCCGCCTGAGCACCCACATCCGCCATTACAAGATGGCGCCTACATTCGGCCGAGGACAAGTTGTAAACAGGCTAGTGCGCATGCACCTGGTAATTTTCCACTTCAGAATCTCAGCCTCTCTCGTTGCGGCATCTGGCCTGGTGTGCGGGAGCCAATGGGGAAGCTCCATGTCCCAGGCAAGCGCTGTGACCCATATAAAGGGCGGGTGTTCTATTGTTCTGAGTCTCCATTCGTGGCAAGCTTATGCTCTCCCTCTCAAGATGCATTAAAGCTTTACTGCAGAAGGATCCTATGTGTGCCGCGTCGTTCTTGCTGGCGAGACCGTAGCGCGGGACACAAAGCCTTCCTCTGGTCCAAGTACAAGTTCTTATAAGGACTGATAGACCAGTGTGTGCAAAATACACAGCTTCTTCTTCCTGGACGTTTGCTCACCTGCAGAGAACTCTTCCTCCTGCACTGTACCTAAGAAACACACTGAGGTTCTTGGTGGTTGTGGTCATTTGTGCCACTCTGTCAGTGTTCACAGCCCATCTGAACCCAGCTTTTCTGTGTCGGTCATTTCTCAGTGTCTGTTTTTCCTCATTTCCTCGTCACCTCTAGCCAGGGTTCCAGGACTAAACCTCGAGGGATGTGCAGAGAAGGCAAAAGAGAAGCTGGAAGAGGAGGGAAAATGGGGAGGAGAAGGGGAGGAGCAGGAGGGGGGGAGATGTCAGCTAAGAACAGACCTTACATCTTCCACAAAAACTAACTCCAAATGGATTGTAAGCTAACTTTAAAGCTACCAAACTTCTAGAAGGAAACAACAAAAAACCCAGGGGACCCTGGATTTGATGACGACTTTTTAAACACAACATCTTAGACTGGATTCATGAAAACCTGGATTCATTGGCAAACTAGACTTGATTGAAGTTCAATGCTTCTAAGCCAGAGAAGTGGCTGAGTGGTTGGGAATGCATTCTGCCCTTGCGGAGGACCCAAGTTCTGTTACCAGCACTCACATAAGGCAGCTCACAAACACCTGTAACTCCAGCTCCAAAGGATCTCATGCCACCTTCTGGCTTGTGCGAGCACTGCACTCACACATGCATATACATTCACACAGACACATGTGCCTAAGATAAATATATTTTTAAAACAGTTTAACATATCCAAATGTTTTTTAAAAAACATTTAGAATATCAAAGAGTTCTGAGCAGGCATGGATACTACAGTAAGATACTTCATTCTAACACAAGAGAGCAGTACAGAGAAGGTAGGTGGGAAGCAGGAGGAACTGCACACCTCACTGAGTCATTGACACGTGGTGGTATGGGTTAATTACTTGGATGTTCCTATCTATGTGCAGTGGCATTAGAAATGAATGGTAGATAGTAGAATCTCACAGTGGAGAGAAGAATTTATGGACAAGTGATAAAGTTGACGGCACCTGCGTCTACTCATGCCTGGTAGCAGTGCAGATGGCTGTGGGCAGGAACATGTGTAGACGTGTGCACATCTCCGGGTTCCTGTGCACTTATGTCTCCTCCCTGCCAGCTGAGAGTGCCCAGGAGGATTACTTGACTCCACATCCATATCCTGCTCCCTAAAGCCATCCTCCATAGAAAATGACCAACACACCCCGGGAGAAATGCTTATAGAATAAGGGCAGGAAATACTCAAGATGAGCTTGGCAGAAATTGAGGAAGCACTCAGGAGAAGAAATGATCAGGATATACCGAAAGGTCACACAGACCAATGGCAGGGGCCACTAATGACCCACCGTGAAACAATAAAATACCCAACGATGATTTTAAAATAATAAATAAGAGATCTTTTTAGCAATAAAATGACTATTATTGAATTGTAATCCAGACTATAAATATCTATGAATCTATTGTGATATAAATAAGAGGTGATAGATAGATAGATAGATAGATAGATAGATAGATAGACTGACAGACAGATAGAAGATAGACAATAATTCTCCCTTGGAAGAGAATGTCAAACCATGTATGTGCATACTACACAGTCATAAGAAGGAGCGGACTCCCACTCCATCACTATGAATGTATATTATGATGACCTTCCATATGGCTCAGTGGGAAGGTGGATTAATGCTTTATGCGGGTGCTGTCCCATAAACACCAGCAGCAGTCGTTCACTCTGAGAGGAGGTGAGGATGAGCAGAACTCTGTGGGCTTCCTTCCCAGCTTAGGGATATTCCCCAGAACACTTGACCACAAACAAGGGAAGGCTGTGAGAGATACAGGCTGGGAAGAATAAATTCCTGGGTGGGAAGATGACACAGGGGAAGGGAAGCTAATGAAGTCTGAGTGAACTGTAGGCCGTGGCTAATGACACTGCATCAATGTGGGTTCATTAATTGTAACGGAATTAGAAGAAGAGTCAGTGAGCTTCTAAATCAGTCAATAAAAGCTATCGAGCTTGGACCATAGAGAACAGGAGGAAGAAGCAAAGAGCAAAGAGATATGAAAAGGCTGGACATCGATGAAAAAGGAGCAGGAAAGAAAAATGGGGTAGGCCATGTACAGAGAAATAACAGTGAGCTGGTTCACCTAGATACAATAAAAGGCAATAAATTAAGAATTCAAGGAGCAGACACCACACAGAATGGAGAGTAACAGTAAAGGCTGTGCTGGCAAATGTTGACCTCAATGGGCACAAGCTTGGGTTATCTGGGAAGGAGAAATTTTAGTGGAGAGAACACCTCCACGGGATTGGCCCAGAGCATTTTCTTAGCTAATGATTGATGCTGGAAGACCCAGACCACTGTGACTGGTGCCACCCATGGGCAGATGGTCCCGGAGTGTGGAAAAAAGCAAACTGAGGATCAAGTCAGTAAGCTGCATTCCTCATGGCCTCTGCTTCCGTTCCTACCTCCAGCTTCTTGCCGTGACTTCCCTCAGTGATAGGTGTAATAGAGAATCCTAAGCTGCAACGAACTCTTTCCTCCCCGTGCTGCTTATGGTCATGGTGTCTTACCACAGAAATAGAAACCCTAACAAAGACACCCCTGCACAGAGCAGCAGACTAGATCACTAAAATGAAAGAGGACACCCAGAATGGCCAATAGAAAGGGCAGTTAGAACCCCCCAAAAGAGAAATCAGGACCACCAACTTCCTGAGAGAAGCCAAGAGGCTCAGTGCTACCATAGGGGCCTAGGTTCAATCCCCAACGCAACAAGTAAAAGATAGTTGTCCTCCATGATGCCAAAGGGAAAACCGTGCAACTCAGAATTCTATGCCCAAAGAAAATATCTTTCAGTAGTAAAGGTGACCCTCAGTCTTGGGTAGTAGCAGTCCATTGTCCAGGCTACTCAGAACGCTGATGCCAAAAGAACACAAGCTTCAAGGCTGCTTAGGCCACATAGGAGTCTAAAGCCAGACTGGGTAACTTAGTGAGATGGTGTCTCAAAAGAAAAGGTAAAGGAAAACTGAGGCCGAAGCCCAGTGGGAGAGTGCTTGCCTGGTCCTTGCAAGCATGGGTTCAGTCAGCCCCGTAACACAGGTGCCATGAGGGCATTCGGAAGCCAAAAGGAAACAGATTTCACAAAACAGATTTTGTACTTGCTCTATTACAGAAATCTCAAAAGAGACTGGTGCTGAGGTGGGGATGGGGGAGCAGAGGGGGCCTTCAGGGTACACATGATCTGAATCCTCATTGGCGAGGAATGGGTGAAGGAGAAGGTTCTGATTGGGGAGAGTGAAGGAAAGTACAGGAGGAAGGAGGCGATCAAGTGGTGGCAAGGATGTCTGAAAAGGTCATAAGGAATCATTTTAATAACTACCAGCCTAAAATTACCCATAATACACGAAAGTCTGTGAGTAGGTACACCTCTATTGTTTAAATGAAATGATCCCATCTGAGCTGAAGAACCCCCCCAACAAAAACCAGACATTAGCGCCCTCTTTTAAGTTGTTGGTCAGCTTGTCCATGAGACCCCCAAAACATTACAGCCTATTGCTAATGCCCTTGGCTGCCCGCTCCCTGCCAAGAGATAGGTCAGTCCTTTCTGCTGACATCATGCACTCAAACCCAGGGCCTAAGGGTCCCTGAGCTGGAACTGACTTGAAAGCCTCCTCCCTGAGGACTTGCTCTCATGAGACAAGAAGACACCATGCAAGCTCCCAATGGACAGAGGTGACCAACAGTCCTCCTGAGCTGTAATGCTTATGACCCACACCAACCCCAGCATGGCACAATGCTTCTGAGTGTACAATGGTAGCACTCATAACTTGGTGGTAGCCAACAGTTCTCTAGATGGTCTTAAGACTCACTGGACAGGAGGGAAATCATGCCTGGTTCTGGAAACCTAGCCATCTACCCAGGGCGAATGAAGTCATGGATTTTGGAGGACAACCAACAACTACTGCTTTAATAAACCTACCTAGCCCCTAACCACTTTCTAAATATTGTGTTTATATCCAGAGGTGAGTGTAGTTTTCGCCCCTCATCAAGAAACTTCTCGTTGAATAGACAGAGACCATGACAATCACAACCAGTCACAAGGCAGAGTCCCAGAACCCAACAGCACAATTCCCAAGGCAGGGCTCGGGATCTTAGGAAAAGGGTGTGGTGACAGTATATAAGAGGGCTTACCGTGAGGTTGTGTCTCCTAGGTATGTCGGAAGCTACACCCATAAAGTCTAACCTAAGTGACTTCCTGAGCTGAGCAAGGGGACACCAGTTGACATGCTAGCATGGACAGGGGAAAGCTCATGAGGCCTCAGCTCTACATAAAAACTACAGACGGCTAAGGGATGCTGAGAGCAGGAGAAATAGTCTTCCCTGGGAAAACACACACCAACCGGTTATCAACACCAAACGGCCAGCCTGGAAACATACACAGGTAATAGGTATGGACTGAGCAGGCTGAATTTATATATTTCAGAACACACGCAATACACATATGTACAACAATGAATGAAAAAGAGGTTATGAATTTGAAAGAGAGCAAGGAGGGGCATACTGGAGGGTCTGAAGGGAGAAAGAGGGGGATGAGATGACGTATATTATAGTCTCAAAAAATAAATATTTAAAAGGAACACTTAAGGCTGAACAGAAGGGGCATCACCTGGAACTCAGATCTTCAGGGAGAAATCATGATAAAATTTAGTAAATATAAAACCTACCTCCATTTAAAAAGATAAACATACCAGATACCCAGTGGTGCACTGCAGGTAACAACAGCAAACAGAAAGATAGAAGTGTTAAAAGCTTATAGAGGCATGATGGGAGCATGATGGGTGCATGATGGGAGCGTGACGGGAGCGTGATGGGAACGTGATGGGAGCGTGACGGGAGCATGACGGGAACGTGATGGGAGCGTGACGGGAGCGTGATGGGAACGTGATGGGAGCGTGACGGGAGTGTGACGGGAGCGTGACGGGAGCGTGATGGGAACGTGATGGGAGCGTGACGGGAGCGTGATGGGAACGTGATGGGAGCGTGACGGGAGTGTGATGGGAGCATGATCAGGGCATGATGGGGGCATGACGGGTACATGACAGGCGTGTGATAGGCACATGATGGGAGTGTGATGGATGTGTGATGAGTGTGGTGAAAGTGTAATGGGAGCATTGGGTGTTTGGTGAGTGTGTTGGGAGTATGATGAACGTTTACAAGAAGTGATCATTCACTCATTCTAAGTAGATGGTTAAAATTAATGATGCGATTTAACCCTAAAGTGACTACTAACAGTTTTTAGTGGTGCTGGCAAGTTCACTCAGTAGGGTAGAAATATTTTTTACCAAGTTTGACAATATGAGGTCAATCCCTGTAACCCACATGGTGGAGGAAGAGAGCTGACTCCTGCATGGTATCCTGTAATCTCTGCACATACACCATAGGGTACATGTATACAAGCAAACATGTGCACACACAAGTACAAAAATGAGAAATAGAAAAAGGAAAGAAAGAAAGAGCTAAAATCAATAGAATAAAACAAAACATTAACACATGTTCTTTCATTCAGAAGAAAGCAGAAAGGGGAGATCAAAGAACCTAAGCCAGAGGGCCAGATCAGAAAACACATAAGAGAGAGACACACAGATGAACAGTTAAAAGGCAGATGTTCAGAGCTCCTGCAAAGCCAAACTGACACCAACTAAAGCCTGCATAGCTGATGTCCTTAAACAGTGAGGACAGAGAACAGGAGATGGTTCAGCTGCCAAGAGCACTGACTCTCTTGCAGAAGACCTGGATTCCATTTCCAGAACCCAAATGGCGGCTCATCACCATCTGTAACTCCAGTTTCAGGAGATCTAATGCCCCTTTCTGGCTTCCCTAGGCACCAGGCATGCACATGGCACAGAGACATACACACAGGCAAAGCATCCACACATATAAAATAAATAATTCTTTTTTAACGTGAGGATAAAATGAAAGAAATGGTTCTCTTTTAAAGCCAGGGTTATAATCTTAATATCAGATAAAGAATCACCGAGGTTCAGGGTTTTATTAGTGCCTATTCAGCCCTGTTTGTAAAGATAGAGCTCAAACATGTTCATATTATTAGCAAAATCTCACTTTACAAGGAGCAAAAGCTGAGGGGAAATAGATGAGTCTTGGACTATTGTTAGGGAGTTCAACTCTGCTCTCTCAGTACCTGATGCTATAACTGATATGAATAATATCACCAGCCACCATGGCCTAGCTAATATTTATAGACTATGACTCCGCTACAGAGTTCACACTTTTTCAGGAGAATCATCCCGTTGACCATAAGCTGAGCTGAAAGATGAAATAATTTTAAAAGGTCCCAAACCAAACACAGTATCTAACAACCAATCAAACCCACTAACATCACATGAAAGAAAGCCCAAATATTTTGAAATCAAACAAGATACTTCTAAGTAACAAATGTATCAGTGAGACCAGAAGACCTGGGCGCATCGGAGTCTACAGAAAGCAGGGTATATAACCCAGTGGTCCAGATCTTCCCTGGGTCCAATCCCTAGCACTGGGATGAAAAAAAATCACCTAATCTATGATGCTGATGCTGATGATGAGGCTGAGACAGCATTTAAAGGGGAGTTTATATCTAATGTTTATTTAAGCAAAACAGAAAAAAAATGAGCAAAGTCAACAGTTGACTCTTTGAAAGGAACAAAATTTGACAGCCTTATAACTAGCCTGGTCAGGAAACAGAGCTCAAATGTCCAAAGCCATTAAAAGGTGTTATCACTACAGGTCCTACAGACAGCTTCCTACCCACAAATTCAACGACTTACATACGACAGGAAAACTGGTTGAGAAGCAAAGCTTAGCAAGAAATAATACAAGGTAAAAAATTCCAATCGTCCTAAAGAGAAATTGAAATTTAGTATCAAAAACTCCAAACCTGGGTGTTTTCAGCAGTGTGTTATATTATAAGCCTTAAAAGCAAAAATAAGAAACTCTTTATTAATATTGCCCGAAATACACACATAAAATGCCAACGAAAACATTATCAAGTAGCATTTAAATGGTAACAGGGATTTCTTTTTCCCTAAGGATGCAACATTTGGAGACCACTGTACTATGTGAGTCAGCTATCCATCACTATGACAAAATGGCTCAGAAAAATCAAGCTCAAAGGAAGGGAAAGGTTTAGTTTACTGCTTCAGAGCTATTGACCCATGGAGTGTGTGTCCTTGTTAATTTTCTCAACCTGTGGGTCACAAGCCTTTTGGGGTCAAATTAACCTGTCACAGGCAGACTGCGGGATAGGGTCCCAGGGTCCTAGTGTGTGTGGATTAAACCCTCAGTGGGGAGCACAAACATCAGGATTAATTTTTATGCCTCTCAAGAAGCAGGATATCTGTGGGATAAAAACAAAGGCTCTACCTCTCAGTGGCCACAGAGCAGAGAACGAGCAGGAAGGAGAGGCCTGAACCCAATGTCGCCTTGAAGGGAAGACTCCTGATGACTTCACTTTCTTTCACCAGGCCCCACCTCTTAAAGGTTCCACTATCTCTCCAACCCATCACAGGCTTTGACCAAGACTTGGGCTCAAGGCTTTGGGATCTCTTGTGATTTTTAACAGTCAAGCCATCAGGCTGGAGAGATGGCTCATGGATCGAAAGCCCTTTCAGGTTGAACTAGCCTGTTGCAGGCAGACTGGGGGATAGGGTCCCAGGGTCCTAGTGTGTGTGGCTTAAACCCTCAGTGGGGAGCACAAACATCAGGATAGCCCATCTGAGTCATGACACTAATGTTATAAAATACAATGAGGTGGCAGGCAGGGATACCTAGCTGACCCATGCCAAGGTGCCCCCCTGAGAAATCACACTGTGCAACAGACCTGGTATAAGGGAGATTTACTTGGGGGAAGGGAGGGGAGTGGGGACCTAGATTACTTGTAGAGACAGACAGATAGGGGCAGAGCCAAGAAGGCAGAAAAGGGGGGTGACAGAGAAGGTAAGAAAGAGAGAGGCTGGTGGGGACATTTTGTGGAAACAGAAAAAGTAAGAGAGAGGGAGAGAGAGAGAGACTGGTAACAAGCAGCCCTTTCACATGCTGCCATGCCTCCTGCCCCTGGCGGCCGCACAGGTGATGATGTAAACCCTTGCTAGACCCCAGGGAGGAGCTATAGAAATCATCCCATAAGCTAACAACTACCCTATCACAGAGGTCATCTAGGACCATCAGAAAACACAGCTATTTACAGTACAATTCATAACAATAGTAAGACTACAGTTATGATGTAGCAACAAAAATAATCTTAAGGTTAGGGGTTGCAACAACATGAGGAACTGTATTAAAGGAGGTGTTAGGAAGGTTGAGAACCACTGGCTCAGCATTTGCCCAAGGATGAAGACCAGAGTTCAAATCCCCAGCACCCACATAAGTGATAGGTGGGCATGGTGTCCCACGCTTAATTCCAGCCTTGAAGTATAGTGACAGGAGATCCCCAGAACAAGCTGGCTAGTGAGGCTAGACAAAATGACAAGATCTGAGTCTGATTAAGAGTCCCTGCTTTGCCAGGCAGTGGTGGCGCATGCCTTTAATCCCAGAACTCGGGAGGCAGAGGCAGGCAGATTTCTGAGTTCGAGGCCAACCTGGTCTACAGAGTGAGTTCCAGGACAGCCAGGGCTACACAGCGAAACCTTGCCTCGAAAAACCAAAACCAAGAAAAAGAAAATATAAATACAAAAATCCACAGCATAAAGCTGTCGAACAGATTCCAGAAATACATTCAAAGCATCAAGATCCCTCAGCCAAGTAGATCTTAGTCCAGAAAAGGAAGGCTGCTTGAATATTTGGAAATCAAAGCAACCCACCCCCACTAACAAATAAAAGAAGAAAACCATACGATTTTATCAATCGCTGCAGAAACAGCATGAGTCTGTGCATATGTTCAAACTCAGAATTTAGGCTGGGCATGGAGGCACAGGCCTCTGCTCTCAGCACTCAGGAGGCAGAGGCAGGAGGAGCTCTGTGAGTTTGAGGCCAGCCTGGTCTACATGGCAAGTTCTTGTCATGACGAGACTGCGCCTCATAAAAGGTGGAGGGGAGGAGAGGCTGGAAGAGGGAAAAAACTCTTTTAAGAAATTATTAAAATACAGCAGAAATTAAGTAGAAAACATAATTGGAAAAAAATCAATAAATTTGAAGTTAATTTTAAACCATCTCGAAAAACCAAAAAAAAAAAAAAAAGATTCCCTGCTTCACTGAATAAGGGGAGAGAACCATCAAGGAGGATTCCCAACATTAGCCTTGAGCCTCCACATGTGCACGCACCTATGTGTATATATGCCTACGCACAGTGCCCTGACACATACAAAAAGTGCACGCACACACATACACCTACCATGTCTTTTAAAAGGAGAAAATGTAGAACACGATCAATTCAATGGCCATCTTTGATGCACTCAAAAAGTAAGGCTGGGAGCTGGAGAGAGGGTTCATCTATCAAGAGTGTGTTCTAGTTGTTTTGTGTTGCTGTGTTAAACACCACAACCAAAGCAACTTGGGGAAGGAGAGAATATCCTTGGCATAGACTTCCAGGTCATAACCCATCAGTGAGGAAATTCAGGGCAGGAACATAAGGCAGAAACTGAAGCAGGAACCATAAAGGAATACCGCTTACTGGATTTCTTCCTGGTTTATGCTTAGGTAGCTTTTCTATACAGCCCAGAGCTACCTGGCTAAGGATGGTGCCGCCCACAGTGGACTGGGCCCTCCCACATCCACCATCAATCAAGACAATCCCTCACAGAAATGGCCACAGGCGAATCTGATTGAGGCAACCCTTCCACAGAGGCTCCTTCTTCCAGGTTACTCTAGGTTGGATCATGTTGCTAACTAACAAACTCTAGGCAGGACAGAGCAATCGCTGTTCTCCCACAGGTCCTGACTTTGGTTCCCACAACCCACAGCAGACAATTCCCAATTGCCTGTAACTCCAGCTCCAAGAAATCTGACATCCTCCTCTGGATTCCACAGGCAGCCATACACATGTATACACAGCCACAGCCACACACACACAAACACAAACACACATGTAGAAATAAAATAAGCCTTTAAAATAGCTAATTAAGAATAAAAATGGTTTTCCTCAACTCAACAGAGACATCTCTGAAAACTGTTCTGTCATCAGACCTGGGCTGAGTTATTGACCTTGTCTTAAGACATGGCAGGGATGTCCACTCTACATTAGAGCAGAAGCCCCAGTATTCCAATTAAGGGGCACTGATATAAACAACAAGAAATTAGAGAGTAAGACATAAACCTGTGTCTCTGTAGCTGTCGTGTTTGGTAACCTGACAGAAACTTCTCTTCACAGCCTTGAGGAGAGGAGGGAGGTACAGAGGCTGCGGCCTGCTGGAGGCTAGAGCTTGGTCCCAGCAGGAAACTCTGGGGCAAAATAAGCCAGCAGGCACAGGACTCCTTGGCTCCTGGAACACAATAGACAGAGGGACCCGGGAGAGGGGGTCCCTCTCTGGAAACACATCCAAGACCTGTGGAGAGAAGAAGACAGCCTGACAAAGAACTTGTCACCTCTGCTTCTGCACACAGCAACTGTGGGAACAAACCGGTGCAGAGGAGAGTGAAGCCCTTCATGTCTGCCCCGGGTCTGTGGCTCTGGGAGGGACAGGACACACGGGAAGTGGCCAAGCATGGGAAGTGGCCAAGCGTCTTCCCACACTGACCTCTGGGCATGGGCTATGTAAAGCCGCAAGGACACCACCCGTGAGTGGGGGAGGGGACCGTTCCCGAGTAATGAGTGGCAGCTGGCTCCGTGGGTTATCTAGCCTGGGCACCACAGATACTTGGTGCCGCAGAAGAGCTAGAAGGAGCACAGCTGGGGTCCCCTCCAGGACCGGGTTGGGTGACTTGGGCACTGGCTAGCTGCCTTAGCTTGGGTGAATGGGTGCCGTCTGGAAGCGCTGAGATGCCTTTGGCGAGAGATTAGGTGTGCAGCTCATTAATCAAAGGCCGGATCCCTAGCTTCCCACAGCAGGTCAAGATGAATAGAGACAGTCCATAATTCTCAGGCGTTTATTGGCATTGTGGTGAGTGGTGTGGATGAGATGGTACCCTGCGACCTCCAGGAGAGGAGAGGTAGAAATAGTAACTGGGAAGGGGCGTAGCTAAGCCTCTAGGTGTCTCATTAACATGGGAATGGCTTGGGGCTGTATGGCCACGCCTCTACCTGTGGCAGGCTTGGGGCCATGACCATGCCTCTACCTGAGGAGGG
Organism: Rhynchomys soricoides; assembly: GCA_019843965.1. Taxonomy (NCBI): domain Eukaryota; kingdom Metazoa; phylum Chordata; class Mammalia; order Rodentia; family Muridae; genus Rhynchomys; species Rhynchomys soricoides. The sequence continues at coordinate 688,817 of JADRCH010000284.1, forward strand.
GCTTGGTCTGAGAGTTTAAGGCTACCTTATCTGCATGTGGGACCTCACATGACAGACCTCACATGACAGATCTCTCTACAAGGGACTGTGGGGGTCATAGCTACTTGACAGGAGCCAAAGGCCTCCTGGGAGCGCGTTGGAAAAACACTTTCTGGTCCCTTACAGAGTAAACCCCACTGGGTCGCTCGGAGTTAAGCCTGTGCTAGACCAAGGGCCAGGCTGCCTGTCACAGTCCACTGCCCCACCAGCAACCAACAGAGATCATGCACCAAGGGACCCAAGGGTGTCACCCTCATGGATAGGTGGAGAAGCCAGAAGTCTGTGGGGTTGAAAGAAAACTTCCAAGACCTGAACACCTCTGGGGTCAACCTGATGAGGGAATAAAGAAAGGACAGACACACAGACGGCATACAGAAAAGCTGGGCTCAGGTGGGTTGAGCACTCTCATGGACATGCCTGAGTAGCCTGGAAAGGTGAGTGGTTGTTACAGACACCTGCAGCAAGGAGGCGGGTCTAGCTGACGTCAGTAGAATGTCTCTATAGAGAAGCAGTCTCAGGCTGTGAACATCCCAGAGGAGGAAGCTGCACTTCATATTTCCTGTACACAGTGCCAACATCTGCACACAAAGCACCGAAAGGCTTTGCTGTTCGCATGAGTCTGAGGCATTGGGGTCCTTGACACGCCAAGCTCATGTCAACAATACACATTTACCCAGGACATCATCCACTTCCCACAGACAACATTTTTCCTATCCAGGCTTGCAGAGAAGAAAGCGCTCCTGGACAGGTGGGCTGACATCTGTTCTCCATACTCAAGTAGACTGAACCATGAGAGGCTGAAGATCCTGGCCCTGGAGGTATGCATGAGTCATGTACAGGACACTCTTAACTTGAACCAAATGGCCACAAGGCTGCTCCATGTCCCAGGTAGACATCCTATCAACTTGGGTCAGCAAGAGTCACAGGAGATATTCAGACTAAGGTCAGATTGGGGGACAAGGACAGATTTCCAAAGAAACTAAAATTGAGAATGACAGGCTACAAGCCAGAGGCAAAGCTTAGAGGATCAAGAGCATGTGCGCCACTACCAAGAGCTCAGAGGCAAAGGTACAGCTTCTGAACGAGGTAAGAGCCAGGAGACAGTTGGTCCCATGGAAGACACAACCCAAAACGCACTATTCAGACCTCAAGACACTTCGACCTGCAGCACAGGTATGTTTCTCCTACAGAATATCTCCTTCAGACTCTACTAGTACCTGGATCTCAGCATTCAGGTGCAAACAAAGTCAAGACAGGTCCCTTGGAGACATTAACAGGGAGCTCAAAAACAGAGGCCCAGAGTGTGCTGCCTGGGGAAGGTTTTGGTCTGAGTGGTTTGCATTTCTATGCAAGTACCAGAACTATGGATCCCCTCAAAAGGGGGCACAAACAGAAGGCAAGGGACTCTAGAGCTCTTTGCACACTGGGGATGGGAGACTTGATAGGAGAGGCCAGGGCTGGGGGCCTCTGAACACAGATCGAGACTGGGCTTGGCACAGGCCTCCTCGTACTCCACCTAACCAACTGTCAGAGCCTCATCAGCCCAGGATACAGTTCCTTGTGGACTTGCAAGTCAGTAGTCCAGAGAGCTGTCTCAGAGGCTTTCAGGACAGAGGGTAGGTGATGGTAAAGGTCAATTTCTCCCTATATGTTTAATGGCCGTGTGTATATGTTCTTTAGAGAATCGTTTGTTCAATACATTTTCCCATTTATTGATTTATTGATACATTTCCATTTATTGGGGTTTGCTTTGGGGTTTTTTTCTTTTGAGATCTTTATAGATTACAATTTAGCACACACACAGCAGGCCAGGATTTCCTCCCATTCCATGGTGTCCCTTCACTCTGACAATGATTCCCTCCACTGTGCAGGACCTTTGTCATCAGGTACAATAGCTTTTGTCAGCTCTCACTATTGTCTCCTGGGCTGCTCGAGTTCTAACCATAGAAGCTCTTTGACCATGCGTCTGTCTTGAAGTGGCTTCTCCCTCTTTCCTCTTTGATCCACTCTGAATTGATTTCTGTCCAAGGCAAGAGAGATTTCATTTCACTCTTCTGTGTGTGGATGCCCAGCTTCTTCGGTGCCATTTGTCAAAGAGGCTCTTTTATTCAATGCATGTGTTTGGCACCATTGTCCAAAGGCCGGCTGCAGTTGCTGTGCGGGACTGCTGCTTCTGGGTCTCTCATCCTGTGTCTGTTTCTAGGCCGATCCATGGTGCTTTTGTCACAGACACTGTGACACCTCTCACATGGCTCTTTCTACTTAAGCTTGCTTTTGCTACCCATGGTCTTTTGTGCTTCCATGTGTATTTTAGTATTTGTTTTTCTAGATCTGTGAGTAATATCAACAACGTTTTAGTGGACATTGCACTGAATCTGTAGATCATGTTTGGTCATGTACCCATCTTAAGATGTGGAGACTTAGCCTGGTGGTAGAAGAATTGCCTAGCAAATATAAGACCCCAGGGTTTCATCCTCAGTAAGTATTTACACATACATATACAAGAATGTTCCTGAAAAGAATTGCTTCTTCCAGGGAACCTTGTGCTGATTAACTGGTCATATATGTAATCAATTATAATTAAATGATTATAACCTCAGTACCATGGAGATGTTGGAATGCTGCAAAGCCAGAGCCAAATTACCTTGGGACATTCTCCAGTTCCCTTAACAGCCACTTTTTGTCTTGTTTTGTATGTGACCTAACATCTTTATGACCAGTAGGCAAATCCACCGGAATATAAGAACAGACCCCGGCTTACAACCAACAGAAGGGGTAAGAAAGCTGTCAGATAACCCCTGAGGCCTAGAAGAGCAGTTCCTGCTTTGCTATAACCTGACCAACTGATGTTTCCTCTGCACACCTTGACTTATGACTTGCTATGCTCTCTTACTGTAAAAGCAAAACCGCTTTATAAAACCACCTCCAGACAGGAACATGGAATCCGGGAAAACTTAATCTGTGTCTCGCCCCTCCACCCCCCAGGCCATAGTCATTCATTCATATTTGGCTCCAGAGGTGAGGATAGGTTTTCATTATAGATGGTTCTGGTGCCTGAATGTGGTGCTCCCAGAATCCATTTTTCATGGAATAAGTCACTCAGACAGGTGGGACACAGTGCAACATGAACTCCTTCAGACCCTGTGCAGGGGTTATCTATTTGGATGAATTTGGGTGAGTCTTTTCTGTCCTCAATGGGGCCATTTGTCATTTATTCTGAGATGCTTGTTAGATTCCTGTTTGGTAAGTACATCCTTGAGATTTGCCTTCCAAGCATTTGGTCTGAGGCATTTTTCCTGTTTGCTTGAAGATCATTTTGGCCTCAGATTGCTTTGCTGTTTTTTGTTTTGGGGGTTTTTGTTTTGTTTTGTTTTGTTTTGTTTCAAGACAGGGTTTCTCTATATAGCCCTGACTGTCCTAGAACTCACTCTGTAGACCAGGCTGGCCTCGAACTCAGAAACCCACCTGCCTCTGCCTCCGGAGTGCTGGGATTAAAGGTGTGCGCCACCACTGCCCGGCTACTTTGTTGTTTTTTATTTTGTTGTTTTGTTGCATTCAGACCTCTGCTGGCATTTGGTCGGCTACAGTGGCAAGCCTGCTCCCTTATCCCTCAGGATAGACCTCCTGTGTCTAATTTAAGGAAGGAGACAATGTCTGGAGAAAAACAAATAGATATTTAGTACTGCCTCTGTTTTTATGTTTAGTGCGTTAATTCAATTTGCAAGTATTTAAAAATTTGGAATCTCCTACTAAAGATGGGTTGCCTTTAGTTTCCCTAAACGGGCAACATTTATTATCTCCAAATTGGTTTATTTTGCATGCTTAACTAAAAGTTCTAGGCAATAAAAATTCTGAAACTGCAAACAAGCAGCGTGCTTTAATTGGGATTTAAAACTGTCTAAAAAAGAAATGATAAAATAGGCCCTTTTTGAAAACCAGTAAGAACTCTAAAGAGTACATGTGAGCTAAAAGAAATATTGCAACTAAATAAGAAATTAATCAGAGGCTTTATCAGAACGGAAAAACAAATCCGGAGGCTAACACCTCTCATCTCTTTCTTCACCTTACCTCTTCCTTCTTAGTCTCCCAACAGAGCAAAATTCTACACCCAAGGAGAAGAGTGTGGGCTACTTTAAGATGAAAGCTAGAAAAAACTATCTACCTTAGCCTTGATGGGCAAATGCGGGGCAAACAGCTCCCTCTGCTCCGAGGGGCAGACTGTGCAAAGTAAACGCTGCCTGCGGGCTACGGAAGGAGGAGACAGAGGCCAGTAGATGATGCCTGCCCCACGAATCTGAGCTTCCTTTGTTTCGCTCCCTTTCTGCTACTTTTAGGTACACAAGCAAGCACGTGAAAGATTAAATTATCACCAAAACTAAAGGAATAAAAGGTTGGGTCTAAAGTAACATTAAAGACATTTCATCGTTTAGGGTGCCTTCCTCTGCTCTTTATCTCTTTACAAGAGGAAAATATGGCGCCCTGAGTCCACGGAACAAACTCCACCTTTGTCTGCTGTGCTACTGTGCCTCGCTACATCGCAAGGAGATAAAAGTATAAGTTTCAAGACTAAAGAGACGGTTCAGAGGTTTCGAACACTGCCTGCTCTTCCAGAAGATGTTCAATTCCCAGCTCACACATATGGCAGTTCACAACAGAATGTAACTCCAGTTCTGGGCATCCAATGCCCTCCTGACTCCCTCAGGACATCCATGTAGGCAAAACATTCTTACACATAAACCAGAGAAAAGAACTAAGTAACAAATTTGTGGCCATTTCACGGCTGGTTTGGTTTTGGTTGTTGTTTTTGTTTTGGGGTTTTTTTTTTCCATTTTTATTTTTGTTTTTGTTTTTTTAATGTCCAATTAAAATGCACATGAGCATATATATAAATATGAGCGTTGGGTGATATATTAAAAGGTTTGATAAATATGCAAGCTTTGTAAACTTGGGAACGCTAAACATCTTAAAAATCTATTTAAATGATAAGTTAGGGTCTATTAAGTGTTTCATAAAAGCTTAAAATGCTATTTGTTTATGTAAAAAAAGAACTCTAAACGTCTTAAATCTATTCAAATTATATCTTTGGGTATATTAAGTGTTTCATAGAAGCCTTAAAATGTCATTTGTTTATGTAAAAGAACATCCATTGGAGTCACAAAATAAAAGTTTCATTATGCTATGAAATTCAATGTTGTATTCGAGCTCTGAGTTATAAATAAATATAAATAAAATATACAAAAATAAATACATAAAATATAAATTAAAATTTTATGTGGGTCACAATCATGGGTAACATAAAAATCACATAATTTCTTTTCTGTCAATGTTCCTAATATGAAACTTTTAAATATGAGATATTTATATGTTTGCCAAAGATCTTTGTGTTGTTTCCTTTCCACCCAGGGATTATGAGAGATGTAGCCCCAACTAAAGTAACTTTCAAAATCTAGTTTTCTGGGTTTTTTTAGACAGAGTCTCACTAGATAGCTCTGGCTGGCCTGGAACTCACAGAGATCCACCTGCCTCTGCTTCCTTTAATCTCAAGTGCTGGGATTAAAGGTATGTGTTGCCACACTTGGGCCCAAAACCTATGTTTTCAAAATTCTTATCCTAACACAAACTCAAAAGAGAGAGAGAGAGAGAGAGAGAGAGAGAGAGAGAGAGAGAGACTATTTCATAAGTTTAGCCTTTCCCATGGACAAAGTCTTTGCCTGTGAGGTAACCACTACCTCACCAGTAGGGGTTTCTCTTTAAACGGTTATTCTCCTGTTTATTTCTGAATTATTTCTACTTGGGGGCATTTCTGATAAATTATATAGTGATCATGGAGGTGATTTTAATGGACAAATATTTGAATCTGTTTTTAAAATCTGGCCTGTTTAATAAGCAGATAACGGGTAATAGTTGTTAAAAAGTCAACCAAAGCCTTGTCTGTCTTCCAAGGTCCACCCCTTTCCGAAACATCAACCATCTCCATATTGAAAACGTCCTCGGCTTCCTCTAAAAGAGCTGTGTGAAAGCGACCTAAGCCATCTCTAGAAAACACATACAAAGGACTTTAAACACAAAAACCAAAAACTCGGGATTAGTTACAGAGTCTTCCTCAAAAGATTAAAAAAAAAGAAGCAGACGATTTCATCAACCAAAAGAATAAAGGGCATCACATCAACGTCTCCATCCTGCCTAAAGGAGGAAGACTATCGGGTACTTCTAACTTACCACCGGCCGCAAAAAGCCGGGAGTTGAACGTCTAGATCCTCATCCTCACATCAAGCCTTTGCCAACCTCCTGGAGAACAATCCACGCGGACTTCAAACATGCCGCGGACGGTTTACATTCTGCTCCCTTGGCAGGCCGGGATCTCAGGTAACTAAATGTTTCTCCCACCTTAAATCCTTTTTTAAATAATATTTTTTTAGATTTATTTAACTTATTTTATGTGTATGAGTGTTTTGCCTGCACCACATGAGGGGCCCTGGAAGCAGAGCAGTTGTGAGCCACTCCATGGGTACTGGGAACCAACCTCAGGTCCTCTGCAAGAGCAGCCAGTGCCTTAACCACTGAGCAAACTCTCCAGCCCTTGAATCCTTTTACCATTAGATAATTTGAATTGTTTGAATATTTAGCATTTCACCTCATGCAATGCTAATTGATAAAACAGTGCTAATAGTGAGTTCAGGGGAAGTTACCGTCTGTCCCCTCACTAGCTGTGATCTGTGACCACTGTTTGCTGACCCAGAACCCCTATGTCGCTCAAACTTAATTTGCATATTTAAAAGATTCAAGCGTTTTCACTCTCTTTGTAGAAATAAAATTCTCATCTTCAGTAGAACTTGAATTTTTTAATCTGATTTCTTAAATTGACAAAAACTACTTTTAATCTTCCAAAGAATCTCCATTTTGGGGGGATCCCTATATTTTAAAATACAAAGTATTACAGCCAAAGAAACTTTTTCCAGCTAGATTTGGGTTGTTTCTACCCAAATTATACAAAAGACATCGATCTCTAAAAATAACAAAAAAATCATATTTTATACCTTAAAACATGATGCTTCATAATTAAATGAATATTTAAGATATCCTATAGTATAGCTAGCTGAGATTTTAAAATTAATGAAACAATATTTGCATTATGCTACTAAAAAGGAAATGGGCAACACTACAGTAATTCCTATTAAAGTTCCACAGCCATTTTTACCACTAAAATTAAGAAATAAAATTCGAGGGCTAAAGAAGATTATTCAGTGTTGATTACTGGCTGCTCTTCCAGACGACCTGGGTTCAAACCCCAGGACGCACATGGTGGCTCGCAACCACCTGCAACTCCAGCTTCGAGAGATCCAATGCCTTCTTTGGTTTCTTTGGGCATATATTTGGTCTATGTGGTATATAGTCACACAGGCACACTATACACAGGATCAAAAATAATAAAAATAAATACCATTTTTAAAAGAATAATAAAGCCAGGCAGTGGTGGCGCACGCCTTTAATCCCAGCACTCGGGAGGCAGAGGCAGGTGGATTTTTATGTTCCAGGCCAGCCTGGTCTACAGAGGGAGTTCCAGGACAGCCAGGGCTACACAGAGAGATCCTATCTTTGAAAAAAGAAAGAAGGAAAGAAAGAAAGAAAGAAAGGAAGGAAGGAAGGAAGGAAGGAAGGAAAAAGAAAAGTGAATAATTAGCATTTGATTATTTCTACAAGAAATATAAAATTCTAATTCCTTTTGTAGGGGAAAAAATCCCGTTTTTTGTTTGTTTGGTTGGTTGTTTGGTTGGTTTTTCGAGACAGGGTTTCTCTGTGTAGCCCTGGCTGTCCTGGAACTCACTCTGTAGACCAGGCTGGCCTCGAACTCAGAGATCCACCAGTCTCTCTCTCTCTTGAGTACTGAGATTAAAGGCGTGCGCCACCACTGCCCGGCTACAATCCTGGTTTTAAAATATTTTAAAAGAATACCATGCTGGGGCTGGGGAGGTGCTTCAGTGGGTAAGAGCATGTGCTGCTTTTCCAGAGAGCCAAGTTCAATCCCTAGCACCCACACGGTGGCTCACAGCATCTACAACTCCAGTCCCAAGGCATCCAACACCTTCCTCGATCCTCCATGAGCACCAGGCGCACAGTGCTGCACAGACCTATACGCAGGTAAAACACCTGTACACATTCTTTTAGAGAATACTGGGCTGCTCGCCAGTCTCTTCTGTAATGTAACTCTCTACTACTCCTCCAGCTAAAATCTGGTTCAATATCAAAATAATAGAACAGATCAAGTCAGTATCCGGGCAAGACGATAATTTAGGAATTCAATCGTTTCTTAGAATTAAAACTAGCCACTCTACACAGTGTTCCAGCTATAAAACCATGGCCAAAAGGAAAAGTTAGAAGGCAATCGATTTGTTGAAACACTCCAAAATAAATAAAATAGTTCATAGAGTACAAAGAACTATAAACACACGGGCGGAGGGGAATAATCAATCTAGTTTTAAATCACGCACACACACACGCGCGGGCACACACACACACACACAGTTTAACTCATCTGTCTCACTCATCTGAACCCCCTTCCCTTGCTAGGCCACACAGTGTCTTTGATGGTTTTAATTTTAGGGTATATAACTCCTATTTCGTGTCAATTACATGTCAAATATAAATAACTAAAACCCTGGCTATTGAATTTTAATGATGTGGTCCAGAAGTCCCTTTCTTAGTGGCTTTGCCAGTATCCCTCTCATGAAGACTGCTCCCCTACCTGCTACTCAGCCTCATCTGTATCAGCTCCTAGGACTGGCCATCCCAAGCAGTGAGGGAAAGTTAATGTCTGGGCACCTTGTGTACAAATGAGATGCTTGATCATTGGGAGAACGGTGAAGGAAATTCCTGAAAACGAACCTCATCACCCACTGAACCTTCTGTGGGGCTGATTAACAATTCAATCCATTAGAAAGGCTGAGATGTTGCAAGTCCACAGCCAAGTTATGTTGTGATATCTTTAGCTTTTTTGTGTATACGAGAGCTCTATCTGCATGTACACCCGCATGCCAGAAGAAGGCTCAGAGAGCACTATACATGCTTGAAAACTATCCCGTGGGTGCTGGGAATTGAACTCAGGACCTCTGAAAGAGCAGCCAGTGCTCTTAACCTCTAAGCCATCTCTCCAGCACCCATCTTTATCTGTTTTTTAATTGGTTATTTTATTTATTTACATTTCAAATGTTATCCCCCTTCCTGGTTTTCCCTCCACAAACCCCCTATCCCATTCCCCATCTCCCTGCCTCTATGAGGGTGCTCTGCCACCCACCCACCCACTCCTGCCTCACTGCCCTAGCATCCCTCTATGCCGAAGCATTGAGCCTCCACAGGACCAAAGGCCTCCCCTCCTCTTGATGCCAGATAAGGACAGCCTCTGCTACATAAGTTTAGTTGGTGATTTAGTCCCTGGGAGCTCTGGGGAGGTCCACCTGGTGTCTACACTGGATATGGTCTCTGCAGGTTCTACCTCCCCTTTGTTGGATATCTAGGCTAAAATCATCCCCGTTGGGTCCTGGGAGCGTCTCGCTTCCCTGGCATCTGGGATTTTCTAGTGGCTACCCCTAGTTCCCCATCTCCCACTGCTACACACCTCCATTCAATTTCCTGACCCTCTGTACTTCTCCCCTATCTCCTCCCACACATGATCCTGCCCCCCTTTCCCCTCCCCCTCCTCTCTGCCTCCCAGGTCCCTCCCTTCCTCTACCGCTCGTGATTATTTTGTTCCCCCTTCTAAGTAGGACTGAAACATCCACACACTGGTCTTCCTTCTTCTTGAGCTTCATTCATATGGTCTGTGAGTTGTATTGTGGGTATTCTGCACTTTGGGGCTAATATTCAATTATCGTTGAGTACATACCATGTGTGTTCTTTTGTAACTGGGTTACCTCACTCAGGGTGATATTTTCAAGTTCCATCCATTTGCCTGTGAATTTCATGAAGTCATTGTTTTTAATAGCTAAGTAGTATTCCATTGTGTAAATGTACCACATTTTCTGTATCCATTCCTCTGTCGAGGGGCATCTGGGTTGTTTCCAGCTTCTGGCTATTATAAATATGGCTGCTATGAACATAGTGGAGCATGTGTCCTTGTTATATGTTAGAACATCTTTTGGGTATATGCCCAGGAGTGTTATAGCTGGGTCCTCGGGTAGAATTATTTCCAATTTTCTGAGGAACCTCCAGACTGATTTCCAGAGTGGTTGTACTAGCTTGCAATCCCACCAGCAATGGAGGAGTGTTCCTCTTTCTCCATATTCTCACCAGCGTATACAGTGGCTTGAATTTTTTCCTAGCCATTCAGACTGGTTTGAGGTGGAATTCCATGTAGAAGAATGCAAATTGATCCATTCTTATCTCCTTATACAAAGCTCACGTCCAAGTGGATCAAGGACCTCCGCATAAAACCAGATACACTGAATCTAATAGAAGAGAAAGTGGGAAATAGCCTTGAACACATGGGCATAGGGGAAATTTTCCTGAACAGAACACCAATGGCTTGTGCTCTAAGATCAAGAATCGACAGATGGGACCTCATGAAATTGCAAAGCTTCTGTAAGGCAAAGGACACTGTAAATAGGACAAAACGGCAACCTACAGATTGGGAAAAGATCTTTACCAATCCTACGTCCAATAGAGGGCTAATATCCAAGGTATACAAAGAACTCAAGAAATTAGACTCCAGAGAACCAATAACCCTATTTTAGAAATGGGAAACAGACCACTATGTTCATAGCAGCCATATTTATAATAGCCAGAAGCTGGAAACAACCCAGATGTCCCTCCACAGAGGAATGGATACAGAAAATGTGGTACATTTACACAATAGAATACTACTCAGCTATTAAAAACAATGACTTCATGAAATTCGTAGACAAATGGATGGATCTTGAAAACATCATTCTGAGCCAGGTAACACAGTCACAAAAGAATGAACATGGTAAGTACTCACTGTTAAGTGGTTATTAGCCTAAAAGTTTGAAATACCCAAGAGTCACTTCGCAGGAACAGTAGTACTGAGTACGAGGTCCCAGATGGAGGGCTTGGAGAAAGGACTGAAGGAGCTGAGGGAGTGTGCAGCCCCAGGGAGGTAGCAACACTGGCAACTGGCCTGACCCCCCCATACTTCTGGAGACTGATCCACCAACTAAAGAATACACATGGAGGGACCCATAGTGCTGGCCACAAAGACTGCAGAGGAGGGTCTTGTTACCCGTCAGGGGGAGGAGAGGCCCTTGGGCCTAAGGGTGTTATATCCCCCAGTATAGGAGAATGTCAAGGAAGGAAAATGAGAGTGGGTGGGGGGTGGGGTGGGGAGGTGGGTTGGAGAATATCCCCATAGAGGCAGGGGGAGGGCAGAGGGAATGGGGAGGTTCCAAAGGGGAGATCTGGAAAGGGGGAAACATTTGAAATGTAAATAAAATATGAAAATAAAAAAAAAAGGAAAAAAAAAAACAGAAGTAAACAGGAATAAACCAGAAAAATACAAAAAAAAAGAAAGAAAGAAAGAAAGAAAGAAATGGGGAACAGAGCTAAACAGAGAATTCTCAACTGAGGAATCTCAAATGGCCGAGAAGCACCTAAAGTAATGTTCAACATCCTTAGTCATCAGGGAAATGCAAATCAAAACGACCTTGAGATTGCACCCCCATCTTTATCTTTAATAAAGCTCCTTGATTTATAACTTTGTTGTTTTCCTACTATACACATTTCATTAAGCTATTACCACTTTGGAGCATGGAATGTGGGATAACCTAAGTTTATGTCCCTGGGTCACGGTCTTTCAGATTTGGCTCCAGAATAAACTCTCTCTCTCCTCCTCTTTGATGTAAGGGTCATATGCCCTGACACTCATTTCTCCCTACACCCACTGCTTCCTCCTTGTCTGCACCTGCAGCTGTCTCACGCTCCTACACCATGCCTCCCCCGCCACCCAGGGCTATACCCTCAAACCGTGAGCCAGAATAAACTCCTCCTTTCTTAAGTTGCTTCTTCTAAGGCAGCAGTTCTCAACCTATGGATTCTGACCCCTTTGGCAAACCTCTATCCCCAAAATATTTACAATATATACCTCTATCTCAAAAATGTTTACATTAAAATTCATAACAGTAGCAAAATTACAGTTGTGAAGTAGCAACGAAAATAATTTTATGATTAGGGGTCACCACAACACGAGGAACTGTAATGAAGGATCACAGCCCAATTAGGAAAGGTGAGAACCACTGTTCTAGGGTGATTCGGTCAGAGGAAAGAAAGAAGCTAACAAAGCTATTTTGACAATATTAATTCTGCTAGCCCATGATCGAAGAAGGTCTTTCCATCTTCTGGTGTCTCCTTTGATTTCTCCATTCAGTATTTCAAAGATTTTATTATAAATGTTTTTACCCCTATGGCTAGGTTCTAAGGATGGTGTGTTGGTTGGTGTGTTGGCTGGTTGGTGTGTTGGTGTGTTGGTTGGTTGGTTGGTTGGTTGGTGTGTTGGTGTGTTGGTTGATTGGTTGG
>JADRCH010000284.1:701387-713478 GCA_019843965.1 Rhynchomys soricoides
GTTGTGTTGGTTTGTTGGTTGGTTGGTTAGTTGGTTGGTTGGTTGGTGTGTTGGTTGGTTAGTTGGTTGGCTTGTTGAAGCTTTTGTGAATGAGATTTATACCTTGATTTCTTCACCACCATGTTTGTTAACGGTAGGTAGCAAATCTACTGGCATTTTTTTTAAATCTCAAAGTGTTAACAGATCCACTTGCTTTCTGGTGGAGTCCTTTGGGTGTTTTAAATATAGGATCATATTGTCTACAAATAAGAACACTTCAACTTCTTTTCCTTCTTCTACCGTGTACTGCTTTGATTGGGAAATGTCCCCTCCCCATAGAGGGAAATCATAGGCTCATGTACTTGAAAACTTGGTCCCTGGTTGGTGGCCCTGTTTGGGAAGGTGAAGCTTTTCTGGAGAAAATATGCCACTGAGGATGGGCTCTGAGAGCACGCAGCCTCTCCCTGCTCACCTGCTCCCTGCTTCAGGGTATGAGTTCTCAGACTCCTGCTCCATCCACTCGACCTGCCTGCTGACATGCCTCCGATTGCCTGTTATACCTCTAGAGCCATAATCCCAAATGAAGCCTTCCTTCTGTGAGTTGTCTTGGTCACAATGCTTTATCACAACAACAGAAAACACTGGATAGAAAGTGGAGCTCTTCACAGTTGGTGGCTTCTGGTTGGAGGGGGCATCGATTGTCTTTAAGGAGCTGAGCACTAGGAGCTTGACCATGCTCCAGTAAGTATATGGGCAACACAACTGGACTTTTTGTTTTGTTTTACATTTTGTTTTGGGAGAGATCATGGGGGAGGGGCTAGGAGGAGTGGGAAGTAAATAGGATTGGGGTGCATTATGTGAAATTTCCAGATAATCAATAAAAACATTAAGCTTTTAAAAAAAAGGGTCCAGCAGTGGATGTCTGTCTGTCTGACTGTCTGTCTGTCTGCTCATGGGCTTCTCTTTGGGAGACTCATTATTACAGTTTCAGTCTTGTGTGTTCGTCACAGATCTGTGTAAAGTGTTTACATTCTCTTGTTTTAATGTTGGCAGGTCCTATGCATGTAGGAATTTATCCACTTCTTTTAAAGATTTCCAATTTATTGGAATGTAAATTTTCCAACACTCTCTAAGATCTTCTGATCTCATTGCTATCTGTTTTAATGTCCTCCTTTTTATTGCTGATATACACATTTAGGTCTTTTCTGGGTTAGTTTGGCTAGGACTTGCCAACCATGGTTTTTCCCCTAGGGCTCAACTTTTATTCCACTGATTCTTTGCGTTGTTTTCCATCTCCTTCCTTTGGTTTCTGCCCTTATTTCGTTCCATCTACTGACTTGCTGCCTTAGCTTGTCAGCATCTCTAAGATCTCAACAGGAGTCTTTACAGCATTTCAATTATTTTAATGTAGGCATTCATAGCTAAAAGCACCCCTCTTAGAACTACTTTTGCTGCATCCCAAAGTTCTGGTAAGTTCTACTTTCATTCCATTTGACCTTAGGATTTTGTTTTAACCTCCTCTGTAATTTTTCCCATGATCCATCAATTCTTCAAGAGTATATCTGCCAAGCTCCATATAATTCAGTAGTTCTTGTTGTTGCTCTTGCTATTATTGCTCTTGCTATTATTGCTCATTATTTGGCTACACTGCTTTTGCTCCCAGCTGGTCACAGGCACACAGGAGCTATCTGAATTCATGAATGGAAAAAAAACACACACACACAGACACACACTCCAGTTAATTTTAAAATGCTTTAGCTAGCTCAAAGGCTGGGCAATTCTAATCCTCCACGAGGCTAGCATACATTTCTCTCCTGTAATCCTGCCTTAACACTGTCTAATTCTATATTTTATCTTTGTTGGCCTGGCTCCTTCTGTGCAACCCCCTAGTCTTTGCTGCCCAAGACGCCTCTGGGCAGCCCTTTCTGGGACTGCTTTCATTCTCACCTACATTTCTGATGATTTTCCTTCTGCAGCCCTAAATCTGATCATCTCCCTCTGAACTGTGGAGATTCTCTTCTTCACTTTTCCCAGTTCCTAGCCCTCACCCCTGCAATCTAAAAGTTCCACCCCTCTCTCTACCCAGCCATTGGAATTTGGCTCTTTATTGATTGATCAAAACCAATTGGGGACAAGGACCTTCAGTGTTTGGACACGCAGATTCCCGATTAATTCAGAGCACTAGAACCAATCCCCGGGGTTAGGGATTTAGCTCAGTGGTAGAGCACTTAGAACCAATCCCCAACAGCTGTCTTCAGCTGCTGTTTGTTTGCTTGATTTATTGACGCCCATCTTTTCGCTCCCAGCCTTGATGTCTTTGCCAGCGAAGTACATTACTTGGGAAACAAATGTTGGGATCTAATTTTTTAAAGAACACTTGGCCCAACCAGTCTTTCCTGGTTTTTTGCAGGGATAGAAAGGGAGGGGAGAGGAGTATCCTTTGATAGTTTGACAGTTTCACACATTTATGGAATGAATTCAATAATTCCCACTCACCATTCCCTGCCCTGTAACCTTCTCCTACCTACAAGCAAACATTGATGGGCCCGATCTTATGCTGGTCTTATACAGAATACCACAGCTGCAGCAAGTTAATGAGTTCAACAGCTGTGCCATGATCTGAAGACAGCTTTTTGCTACACATCTCCCCAACCCCAGCTCTTGCTTCTTTCCTCCCACATGCTCTTCTGTAATGTCCCCTGAACCTTGATGGGGGTGATAGAGCTGTCTCATGTAGGGTTGGATACCCCACTGTCTCTTATTCTTGGCCCTTCGGCCGATTATGGGTTTCTGCATCAACTGCTGCCTGGTTCCAGATGAAAACTGGGCACGGCACTAATCTGAGGCTAGAAACCAGGTATTAGAAGACAGTTTGGCAACACGACCCACTTAGCAGAACATCGGCAGGAGGTTTCCCCACAAGAGGCTACAGCCTTCCCTTTTTACCATGTGTCTCCTATTCAGAGTGGAGGTTTCCGGCTGACACGGTTGGCTGGTATTGGCTCTGTCCTAGGTCTCATTTATTCTCCTCATGAAATTCTTGCCTTGTTCCTTCTCTGTGTAGGATTCTTTCAGGTGTCTCCCGTCCTCTTACCTTAGAGGTCATAAACTGCTCTAATCTGTGCTCCTCCTGAAATCTTTCTTTCTATGTCAGTTTTAGAAGATTTCTTGGCTAGGTGGAACAATGTCAACTGACTGCTATTGCTTAATTCCATGCTTTCTGGCTTTTGAAGTTTCTGCTGAAAAGTGGGTTGTTATTCTGATGTTCTTTGGCTTTGTAAGAAAGCTGGTATATTTTCCTCTTGCAGATTTTATTGGGGTTTTTTTTTTCACATTTTACAATCTTAACATTTTGACTACATTGTGTCATAAGTGGTTCTTCCCTGACTCTATCTGGAGTTCTAAAAGCCTCTTGTGCTTGGGTGCCCGTTTCTTTCCCTAGATTCTGGAGGTTTTCTGCTATAATTTCATTGAGTAGATTTTCTATGTCCTTGGTGTATGCACACATCTGCTTGCACACAGACACACATGAGGAGGTCAGAGGTGTCAACTAGGCTGGCTTACCAGTGTGCTTCAGGGATCCGCCTGTCTCTGTACACACCCCACGTTCTCAGCACTGAGGTTACAAATGCTTGCGTACTCACCTGGCTTTTTCCATGGGTTCTGGAGATCCCATCTCAGGTCCTCATGCTTGTGCGGTAGGCATTTTGACTAAGACATCTCCCCAATCCCAACTTTGGGGTTGTGTTTTTTTTTTAAGATTTATTTATTTATTTTATGTATATTTGAGTACACTGTAGCTGTCTTCAGACACACCAGAAGAGAGCATCAGATCCCATTACAGATGGTTGCGAGCCACCATGTAGTTGCTGGGGATTGAACTCAGGACCTCTGGAAGAGCAGTCAGTGCTCTTAACCGCTGAACCATCTCTCTAGCACCCACCTTTGGTTTTCAATCTCAGCTCCTTTTCTACCTGATGGATTCTTCGGTTCAACCCCCTGATCATGCCCCGTATTTATTGTGAATTATGGTAATGCTTGGGTGTATTTTTTAGGCATTTTTTCTGTCTATTTCTGGAATTGTAATTTAATTACATTTCTTCCTTCCTTTTCCTCCTTCTAAACCCTCCCATGATACCCCTTCTACTCTTCTCCGATTTTTATGGTCTTTTTTTCCAATTTATCAATTAATCGTTATTGCATTCGTGTATGTATTTGTATATACGTATGCACTCCTAAATATAACCTGTTGGGTCCATATAGTGTTACTTGTATATGTGTTTCCGGGCCTGACAACCTGACACTGGACAGCCAGTTGCTGTGCTTTTCCCTAGAGAGGGCTATTGCCCACTCCAGCTTTCTTCTGCTGCCTGTAGAGCTTTGTGTAGGGCAGAGTCCTCATATGCTTGTCCCCTGTGCAGTTCATTGGTGTCCTTCTTGTTCACCTCATGTTTGATCATCATACTGGTGAGACTTTACAAATGTAGCTTCTGATGTTACTAGGAGACACAACCTTAGAGCAAAGCCCCTGACCTCTGGTTCTTACTATCCTTCCTCTCCTCCTTCCACAATGTCCCCTGGGCTTTAGGTGTGACAGTGCTTTGTAGCTGTGTCCACCGGGGCTGGGCATATAGATTGGTTGTGATTTTCTATAGTGGTCTACGAGAGTTTTCCTTGATGAGGTGTGAAGACTACATTTACTGTATGGGATATATATTGTATATATATTGTACATATAGGGTCTAAGGGTAAATGTCTATCGATTGTTGTTAGGGGGTTGCTGGTTTAATAAATTACTGGTTGTAGAGTCTCTTCCAATGACCATGATTTCACTGAGTGGTTTTCCAGGTTTCCAGGAGTTGTCTATGGTCTGGTCTCTTCCTTGCTGAGCCAATCTTAAGCTCAGTGAAAGAGCTGTTGGTTCCTGACAAGGAATTCGTGACACTACTCTATCCCTCTTTCTATGATAGTCATTCTTGTGGTTCATAGGCATCAGAGCTGGCTAGAACTGTTGGTTGCCTCCCTCCTTTGGAAGCTCGCATGGTACCTTCTGGTACCATGAACACTAGTCCACAGGGAGGGACCTTTCAGGTCAGTTCCAGTTCAGGAGCTTCTAGGTCCTGTTTTTGAAGGGCCTAGAATGGTATCTTCAGAAATTGGGACTTTCCTTCCACCTCTGAGGTGTAATCAGGGGTAACAAGAATAGGGTCTGTCTTGGGTGTCTCTGAGACAACCTTAGCCAACATTCCAAGGAAGGCTTCTCATATCTTGCTAAGAGGATGCACCATAAGCCCTATGAGAAATTTTCATTTAATTTATAAATGTATATGCTGAATTCCTCACATTACAGGGGTTTGGGTGGTGAATAGACAGTGCTATGACTCCCTTTGGGTTTTATTGTTATTTTGCCTCCCTTCTCCTATACTGATCTCCATCTGTCCTTCCCAAAGGAGTCCCCATTCCCCTTTTCCCTCTCCAGTCATTTGTATTTTCTACCCCGTGAACACTTCAGTTTGCTCTCTGATCATGTCCCATAGTTATTGAGAGTGGTTGTCATGCTTAGTTTTTAATTTATTCTCTAGGTGATAGACAGACGACTGACGACAGACAGACAGACAGACAGACTGCCTGACTGATAAGCAGTATTTTCTCAAAGTTGTCTTTCCTTTCTTCTCCCTCATCTCATCATCTACTGGTGGTTTTTGTTTGCTTGCTTGCTTGCTTGCTTGCTTGCTTGCTTGCTTACTCGCTTGTCTGCTTGCTTGCTTACTTGCTTTTCTGCTTGCTTGCTTGTTTTACTGGTTTTCATTTAATATTGTTTTTGTTCCCAACATTTCTCTTCGGTGTGTTTTTCAAAATCTTGATTTCTCTGCTAAATTTCTCATCCCTGTTGCCAACCTCTTCCTCTCTTCCATGGCTTCTTTGTCCATTCCTCAGTTTGTTTGTCTCCTCTCTGAGGTCACGGATCATTCTTACAAGTAGACTCTTGAATTCTTTGTCTAGCATTTCAGCCATTTCCATTACTTTGTCTTCAGTAACCAAGGAGTAAAATGATCTTTGGAAGTGTTGTGTTGCTTTGCTTTTTAGTGTTTCTTGGTTTGCAGTGTGAGGGTTTGTTGGTTTGCATAACCTTCCCAGCTTTATTTGGGGAATCTTCTTGGAGAGAAGTCTACTCTCGGGGACTCAGTTCTCAGTACCACTCGGAGAGGGGAAACTAAACTGCATTTAGGCTGATACTGAACCCAGTCTAGTCAGGTGTCAGATGTCTCCAGAGCTGTCTTTGCTTTGGGAACATTCTTCCTTTGGATACCAGTGTAGCAGAACAGACTGAAAGTTACAGAGGGAGAATAAAAGTGAATTTGTAAAAAAGAAACCACATGATACCAGAAAGGATTAGCCTCTCCTTTGCTGGGCTCTGAAGTATAGCATAAAGGGAGGCCTGTCTCTGATGGATAGCATAAAGGGAGCCCTGTCAGCCCACCTTCTTCTTTTGTTATTATTACTTTTTTCCATTGCTTGACACCTTTTTTTTCCTATTCACTTGCAAAATGGGTATGCTAACAAGGACTTGGCCTGAAGGTGAATTTCAAAGAGAAAGCTGTACCAAGTCTCCGCCCTAAAAATCCTCCAGAGAGCTTCTCTAAGCCTAGGAATTTCCCATCTACCGTCCCTGAAATGTTCTCTTTTGAAAATGGGAAATGTTCTACTATGAGACAGTTTCTACCTCATTTTCCCTGGACTTAAACACCATCTTCTCCACCAATCTCCGTCTCTTGTTTTATTTGCCCCTCCCCCAACAGAAGCACCAGGCAGCAGGACCTCCAGGGACAGGTAACACTAAGAACCTCTGTTGGTCATACTTAGCTTTGCAGCAGGTGGGCAAAGCAGATTATCCCACACTCCTGAGACTCACCAGTTCCTTTCAGGCTGGAGTGATGAATGTGCTAGCTAAGGAACATCCCTTGGGTGTGCTGAGGGACAGAGGAAGCAAGCAAAGCCCTGAATTCAAACAGTCTCCATGCTTTAAAACCTACAGAGCATCAAACGCCCCTGGGGGAGAGATAAGGCCATAGAAGTCCAGGGCTTGAGGAAGCTTCTCAGTTCCAAGTCCCAGCTGTAAACTGTGTGATCCACAGGTCATCTACCGACTTAAGTGATACAGTCACCTCCTAGCCTCAGAGGGCCAGGCTACTGACCACTGCTCCATTCACTGCCCAGGTCCAGTCTCCAGCTGACTGAATATTCCCTCCTCCTCCCCACCACTGCTTTTCACAGGTATTTCCTGATGTAATAGGCATGGATTGGGGTCCCAGGTCACCCCCCCAGGCATATCTGTTAAAATACCCAGTTTCGTGTGTCTAAGGGCAATAAATTAGACTGGAGACAAATGGTTAAAAACAGAAGTAGGGATGATGTATTAAGTCAAGGAAGGCAGGAGTAAGCTGGTGGGCTGAGGAACAGTCCAGCAAGAGCTGACTGTTGGCATGGGACACTTTATAGGATGTTCACATAGCACCCACCCCTTCTACACGTCTACACCTTGGACTTTTCTCGTGCTTCATTTTGTTGTATGGAGTGAGAAAGGGGACCCAGTCTTTGTCTGCCACCGGGCTTTCTTCGTCGTAAGTTGTTGTTGTTATTGTTTGTTGTTTGTGTGTACGGCCGTTTACCTGCATGTACGCCCATGCCCAGTGTGCAGGCAGTATCCATGGAGACCACACGAGAGAGTCAGAGACCCTGGTATTGGAGTTACAACTGGTTGTGCTTAGCCGTGAGGGTGCTGGGAATTCAAACCTGGTCCTCTGGAAGAGCCACCAGTGCTCTTAAAGGCTGAGTCATCTCCCATCACATGTCAACTGGATTCTTGCCACATCACTCTAGGGCTACAGCAATCAGCTCCTGGCTGCCTGGCTCGTGATTATCTCTCATTATCAGACCCTTGTGATATCTCAGTCTTAAGCTCCTGTGAACTGTGTTCCCACAGTCCTTTGACATACAAGAGGTGATCACATGGACCTCCATTCAGCTGATGTCAAGTCACACAGGAGTCACTGTCTCATCAAAGCTGGAGTCTTGACCAGAATGGTGCACTCGTCACATAGGTTGAGCTGTCAATCACTTTTCAGCAAGCTCACCCGACTTACCACACAGATCTGTGGTTCTCAACCTTCCTAGCACTGTGACAATGTTACAATGTCATAAACTCAGTTCCTCAAGTTGTGGTGAGCCCCAACCATAAAATTAGTTCAGTGCTACTTCGTAACTGTAATCATGCTGTAATTTTGTCATGAATAGTAATGTAAATATCTGATATGCAGGATGTCTGAGATATGACACCCCAGAGGGCTGTGACCCGCGGGGTGAGAACCACTGATGTTGATGACTCTTTGAAAGCAGCGAGCTGCAGCCTGGGTCTGTGCAGTTCTGAGTTCCAGCTACCCTTCTCTTTCTCTGGAGTTTTCAGCTGTCTGATCACCCACTGTCCCTGAAGCTCTTCTGATCTTTCTCTCCTCGAAATGGAATCTGCTCTTGAACATTGTCTTTGGTCTTTCCTCGTTCCCAGCAGGAAGGCAGCTCCAACCTGCCATACTACCCCAGAAGCCTCTGCAGTCCTTCCGTTAGTAGCCAGCCTAACTGGAGTGAGCTATGTCATGATAGCCTGATTGGCATTTCTCTAGCGATTAGAGACAGTCAGTACCTTTCTGTGGACCACTGACCACTTGTTCATCTTCCCTTGACAATGTCTATTAAGATCTATTGCTCATTTTTAAATTGGATTATGTGGGGCTTTACTGACTTGTTTGCACTCTATAAATACTAGATGTTAGCGTTTGTCAGACTTACGCTTTGTATTTCCTTTACTGTATAGATTCTTTATGGTCATCTCCTCTGCTTTATAGAAGCTTTTCAGTTTTCCATAACACCATGTTCCCTTTCCCACAACCCTCTCCCACTTCAACGTCACAAAGTATTCTCACGATGTTTTCTTCTAGTATTTTCATGGCTTTTAAGTCTTTGGTTGATTTTTTTGTTTGGAGGAAGTTATCGTTAATTATACATGTATATCATGTAATCAGGTTGGTGTGTGGTGATCTGACCCAGACACGCAGTGTATCAGTGATTGAGTCATGGAGTTAACCTCTCTGTCCCCTTGTCTCCTTTACTCTGTTCCAAGGCTTTGAGCTCTTCCTTTCTGCTCTTTGAACTGTAGTAGCTTCGGGATGCTAGTCCATAATAGACTTACACTTCCATCTGACAAGCTTGGATCTCTGTTACCCGACCTCCTCTGGCTTCCCTCCCACAGTCTCCCCAGCCCCTGGGGATCACCACTCCCCATTAGATTGGCTTTCTTTCCCTTTCACATACAAGAAAGGACATAGAGCATCTGCCTTGTGGTGCCTGCCTTGCTCCACTTAAACTAATTAATAGCCTTTAACTCCACCCATTTTGCTGCAAATGGCAGGGTGCATTCCTTTCTTGACTGAATAGTATTCCCTTGTCTAGTGTATATATTCTTGATTCATTCATCAGTCAGTGGGCATCTGGGTGGACCCACACCTTGGCCATCACATATGGTGCCAGGATAAGCGTGAGGTATTTTCTATTACCGTCCCAGAAATGGGATTTGTAGATTATCCGATAGATCATGTATAGATTTTCAAGAACGCTCCTTGCCATTCTCCATCAGGACTGTAGTTTCTTTTCCACCAAAGAGGAATCTCAGATGCCTCAACAGCTAAGAGATCAGGCTGATCTTGCAGAGAACTGAAGTTCTGTTCCCAGCACCCACATCTGGCAGCTCACACTGACCTGGAAGCCAGGCTCCCTTCTCCTTTGGCACCAACCCACGTGCATATATGTTAAAATGAAAACAAATCTTCTTAAAGAAGAGTCCTCTCTTCTTCACATTCTCCCCAGCAGGCCTGCTTTGCTTTTCACTTTCTCATGTGGGTGTGGTGTTTAACTGTTTGAGTAGATACCTGTTCCAAGACGTAAGTGTGTTAAGCCCAGGTCCGTCCTTCCACCGTGGAGGATCCAGGGATCAAATTCAAGTTGACAGACTTTCGGGCAAGTTCCTTATTCACTGAGCCCTTCCACGTGACTCTTTAAGATTTCTTATGTCCCGCCCCCCCCGTGTGTGTGTGTGTGTGTGTGTGTGTGTGTGTGTGTGTGTGTGTGCACGCGCACGCGCGCACGTGCGCCTGTGGAAGCCAGAGGGATCCTCTGGAACTGGAGTTACAGGTGGTTGTAAGCTGCCTGACCCAGGTGCTGGGAATCAAACTTGGTCCTCTGGAAGAGCAGTATCCACTCTTAACCACTGAGTGATTGCTCTGCCCCTCATCGTGTTTTTGAAGCAAGGCCTCACTATGTAGCCCAGGCTGGTCTCAAGGCAGAAATCTTCCTGCCTCAGCCTCCTGGGTGCTGGATTACAAGCTTGGGCCACTACATCTAAATCATCTCTCTGGTCTTCTTCCTTTCAGCCATGCAAGCGCCTATGAGATGGCTCTTCAGGTGGTTTGGACTTGCACTTCCCCAGCAGCTAACGATGATGACCGTGCTTTGTGAGTTTGTTAGCCTGCTGGCTGTCTGAATTGAGAACTATCTGTTCGTGTCGTTTGCTGGCGTTAACTGAATTATTTGAGTTTTGTTGTTCTGTTTCTCGTAAGCTGTTCCTATATTTCAGATATTAATTTTTTTTCCAGGTGAGGAGTTGACAAAAACCAATTCCTCCCCTTCTGGGGGCTACTTTCCCGTTCCATGATTGTTTTCCTTGCTTAACAAAAACTTTCAATTTGCTCTAATACGAATTGTCTATCTTGAAGATGTTTTTAATTAAATATATGTGTGTGTCTGTATGTGGGTATGTACTCATGTGAGTGCAGTTACTACAGAGACCAGAAGAGGGCACCAGATCCCTTAGAGCTGGAGTACAGACAGTTGTGGATTGCCATGGGTGCTGGATATCAACCTCAGGGCTTCCACAAGGCCAGTACATGCTCTTAACTGCTGAATCATCTCTGCAGCCTCCTGTCCATTCATCTTGTCTGTGCTTCCAGGGTCTCATCCTAAAGCATCATGGGCTATACCAGTGTCTCCGAACATCCTTCCCTACGTTTTCTTCTAAAACATTCATAGGTTCAACAAGAGGTTCAAGTCTTTGGTGCATTTTGAGTTTCTTTTATTACAGAGTAAGAGACAGAAGTCAAGCTCCAGCCTTTGGCATATGGATGTGCAGTATCCCCGAGGCCATTTATCAAAGAGCGGATCTTTTCTCCATTGCCTGTGGTAGTGTCTCTGTGGGCACATGTGGCTTCTTTTCTAGATTCTGTTTTGTTCTGTGGATCTACATGTTCCCTGGCAGTCGTGGTTATTGCTGCTGTTGAGACAGGATGTCACCTGTCAATCTCCCTTTCTCTGTCACCTGCATGCACGCCCAATCATGTGGTCAGCAGCATGCCGTTCTGGCTCCTCCAGGCCTCCAGTCTTTCTCATCTTACTCAAGCTTGCTTTGTCTGCTCAGGGTTTTGGTGGCTTTGTGTGAACATTAGGAGCATCTACCGACTGGGTGCATGAGTGAGAAAATGCATGAACATGTGGGACCCCCGAATGAACAGGAGGTAACCGGGTACGTGGCTGGATGGCTGAGTTGGCAGGTGGGTCCTGAGTGAACAGGTACATGGAGATGTTCATGGGTGGATGAGCTCACAAGAGAGCCATGTCACTCAGCCTTCCTACCATGTGAAATTTCGGACACCTCCATAGTCCCTGCATTACTAGCGTTTTGTTGCCGAGATAAATCGCCATGGACAAGTTAACTTACAAAAGGAAGAGTTTGCTTGCATTTATAGTTCCAGAGGGGAGGTTTGTAAGGGCAGGGGAGTCATGATGGCAGCGGGCACCAGCAGGAGGCCGAGAGGTCACACCTCAACAGAGCACAGGAAACTGAGAGAGGAAGCTGGACATAGGGCAAGGCTATAAACTCCCCAGGCCCGAATGCAATGATGTGCCTCCTCCAGGAAGGCCTCCTGATGCAGTGATATATATGCTTCCTCCAGGAAGGGCTCCTGATGCAGTGATGTGCTTCCTCCAGGAAGGCCTCCTGATGCAGTGA
>JADRCH010000284.1:713488-757340 GCA_019843965.1 Rhynchomys soricoides
AGGAAGGCCTCCTGATGCAGTGATATAGATGCTTCCTCCAGGAAGGCCTCCCGTCCTAATGGTTACACCAAACAGTCCACCACCTGGGAACCAAATACTTAACCACAAGAGACTGTGGAGGAGATTTTTTGTCCTTCAAACCAGCATAATGAAACTCCAGAGGACCTGCTGACTATAGCTCAGCCTAGAGAGTTTGAGTGGCAGACACAGGCCCTGAGTTCAACCTACAGCCTGCAGGAGAGGTAGACTGGCCCTGCAATCTAAGCTGAATGGGTGCCACCCCCATGAGTCTCGGTGTCCCCTACATCCAACAATGGAAATGGGACCCTGGGGTCAGCACAGGCATAGGTGAGAACAGCAGCACCTGGATAAGGGTAAGTTCTGCGTGTCAGAAGATCATGCCAGCCCTACCCAGGCTGCCAAGGGCACAGCAGGAGGCAGCCCCACCAGGCCTGCTCTGAGAGTGTGTGTGGGTACGCCCAGGCTGCCAGAAGGACTGGAGCAGGCAGCCAGAGCCTCCCAGGCATTCCTGCCCTTTGACCCAGTTGTTCACTTCTAGGAACCGACTCTAAGGCCATAATCAAGGATTCCTGCAGAGCCTAGCTAGCCCATGGCCAGGCTGGCCAGGCAGTAGCCGGGAGTCACAGTGTCCCCACCCTGGGGGGCCTCCTCTGCGGAGTGCTGCGCAGCTGTGGGAAGCCAGGGTTTGAGAATGGCCGATGGCATGAAGTTAGCAGTAAAAACAGTGAAAAGGTCAGGGTGAGAACATGGATGTCCTTGACAGGAAGCTGTCTGGGCATTCGTTTGGAAATGTCCCACCCTGACCTTGCTGCCAATCCCTAGGGCTCTCCAACCAGCCCCTCCGGAAAGTTGGTACCAAAAGCCAGAGCCGGGACCTCTCCCTGCCCCTCCAAATCCCTGGCCTCGCCTACTGCCCCTGGGAAGCTGCTGATGGAATCTTGCTGGTGAACTGGCTTTGCTGACTACCCCATTTCTTTTCACCCTTCCACATCATCTGAAGGGAGCAGAAAAGCGCAGCAAGCTAGGGCGTTGGCTAGCTGGGGATTTGTCCCGACCCTACACCCCACCCCCGCCGTTCCACATACACACTCTTCCTCTCCCCACTTCCCTCCTGTTCAGGGCTTGTAGCAGCCTGCCCCAGAGCCCAGCAAAAGAAAAAAGAAAAAGAAAAGGAAAAAAAAGCAAAACAAAACAATGCTCAGAGTCAACCAGCTAAGCATAGGCAGGCTCATGGCTCTGCCTCTCAGTGCTGCCCCCTCCAGACTCAGTTTCCCCGTTTGGGAAGAGAGCATAATCACACCCCGCCCCTGGGACCAGTGAGAGTCTGTGGAAGAAAACAGTGTATGGTGTGAAGGGGTGCCCTCTGGAGGCTTCTCCTGGGGCCCCCAGACCCTGAAAAGCCAGAGCAGAGCCAAGCCAATAGCTGCTTTAAAGGCAGACAACTCCCCTGACAGCCCCAGGGCAAGGCCAGGCATGAAGGCAGGATCAAGACCCCAACAGAATTCCTTAATGAACGCTCTGCTGTCTCAGTTTATGAGAGAATACATAAGACGTGTAATTGCTTTTGTATTTCGGACACTCATTAGAAGAATAATAAATGTTATTATTTATTAATATGGCAATGAATCATTCAGTTTTTTAAATTAAACATTAAACCGCTAACAAATTAAATGTAAATTATTAGGCCCGCGGATGATGGAGAGGCTCCCGGGGGAGGGGGCAGCTCACTGGCTGCGCAGAAGCACGCCGCATGGCCCGGGACACAGCCGCAGGGCTGGGGTGAGTCGAGGACAAGGTGGCTCGTGGGCTCAGCCTGCCCCCTGCCGGTTATCAGCAGGAGCGCAACAGTCCCGAGCGCCCCATCCGCCCAGCGCCGGACTCCTCTGGATCCTTCTAGAAGCAGCTACGCCACAAGCTGTCAGGCGCCTGCGCTCTTGTCCCGCATGAATTTTTGCTGCGCAGACTTAGTTGGGGAGGGCTATCTGGCTTGGAAATGCGTGCTCCCTTGGAAGAAAATCGCCTTGCAGCCTGGACTATAGTTCCTGGTGCACTGTCGTCGCTAATATTCATCCACTTGTAGGAAAAAAAGCACAGAGATACTCAGTGCCTAGCAGAGGTTGCACAGCCAGCTGCTGGCAGACTGACAACTGCAGTCCAGCTGTGTCCAGCCCACAGCTAGAGTTTACCTTGTGCTGCTTGTTGACCTCTCAGGAGTTGGGGTCCCAGGCCGGTCTTCCAGAACCCATAAAGAAGCACCCGTGTAAGGAGTCAAGGGAATTATTCCAAAGAACTAAACATCAAATACCAAGTTACCTCGTACACATAGCTGTCCTATAAGGTAGACGTACGCCCACGCCCATTTCCAAGATGTGCAAGCTGAGGCAAAGACTGCAACAGGCAAGAAATTAGAACTGGTACCTGCCAACCCAGACTTGGCTTCTGATCACTCCAGAACCAGACCCCATTCCTCAGGAAGCAGTGGACAATCCCCCTGCCGACTCCTCGTGTGCCCACTCCCCTGTATAACTAACACACACACACACACACACACACACACTGGCCAGTACTCGTCCCTTAGGGGAACACTAAGCTCAAATCATGAGTCCTTGACAATGTTTCCAGGGCAAAGGAGGGGACCTGGGTGGGTCACTGTCGCAGACAGTGCCATGGCCGCTGGAGCCCCAGTCCCAGTCAGTAAGGCTTCTAGGAAAAACACCAGACACTGGCTGGGAGACAGACTTCTAAGAAGGGGCTCACAGCTCACCCCAAACTGAGGGGAATAGCACTCTGCCGTCAGCCCAAGCTGGTGGGACAGGGAAGTCCAGTCCATAGGCAACCCTGGTTTCTGACATTCCTCCCTTTCTAGGCAAGCCCTGGCACTGCTACTGGGGTCTGAGAGCAGAAGCATAGCTGGGGGTCTGGGGCCTGTTTTACTCCTTATCTGTGTGTGGTCTCTGCCCTGGGCTGTCTCTTAGCTCCCCACAATGTCCTTCCTGCCTTGGTCCGTCTAAATGGGTACCTGCTACCCAGAAGGCCACTCTCCTTCAGTTTATCCCGTTACCCCCTCAAATCAGGCACTGCAATTATAAGCAGCCAGCAAGCACAGCTTAAGGACCCTACATCATAGGACAGACTGAGCCACAGTTTGTTTCCCTTGTGTCTCCCCTGCCCCTCTGACACCCATCCCTGGGGGAGGATGGTCCTTGGAAGGAGAGGTGAGGGAGTTACTGTCTTTCTTTTGGCCCAAACTGGAGGTTGAACTGTGAATTTGTTCCAGCTTTCCTCGGACCCGGACGTCCCACCTTTGCAGTGAAGTGCTACACGGTACCCCAGTAGGAGTGTGCAGAAGGTGGGAGGGGCTGTACCCAGGACCCAGCTCCAGGTCAGATTGGGTCAGCAGCGTCGCCATGCAACGGGCACCAGAATGAGGCTTATGCGTCTGCCTCCTGTCTGGGTCCTGCCCCAGGAGGGACTGACAGGGCTATTATTGCTGTTCTCGCGCAGGGCCACTCAGACACCAGCTAATTTGTTTCAATCGCGCCCCCTCCCTTATTGATCAGTGCTTTCGTAGGGTGTTGCGTTAAATGACTTGTCGCCATAGCAACCATCAGATACTCCTGGGGACCGATGAGTCTGTTTCCTGAGCCAGATCGCCCCCTAAGAGCGCAAGGGAACAAATCTCTTTTCATATCGCGGCTGTCTGCTGAAAGGCACAGGATATTGCTCAGAACGAGTCATTTTGAAAAACAATATTAAAAAAGAACATAACCAGGTTTTTCAACAGATTATAAAGTTGTTTCATAAGGTGCCTTCCTCTTAAGAAATATGAAATCAGATTTTAAAACCTTTGACCAAGTTAATCTTTCTCCTGACTACTTTGTCTCTCCTTAGGACATAAGCTGAAATATGGAAGCACTTCCCTGCATAAAGACATCAGCCGTATCATTTATTAGGAGAAAAATTGAAAACAGACTAAAAGCACAGTAATGGAAGATTCAAATAAACTACAGTTCACACACCTGTGAGCATATTATAGAGATGTTTAAAATGTTACTTATGAGAGAGACATTTATGTCGATAGGGAGAGGAAACAAGATTTTTAAGCCTGTCTGCAAGGCGAGCTTAATGAACACAAAACAAGCCCCAGCGTGGGAAGGGAGGTGACACTTGAGCACCCACTGTGTGGCCAGCCCGTTCTGGGTCTTGGGGTTCAAGTCATCTCTACCTCTTGGGTTTTAAAAACAATTAATATGCACTATTACTTTTCAAAGAAAACCTGTGTGTGTGTGCATGTGCATGCGTGTGTTCGTTGTGCATGTGTGTGCGGGTGTGTGCGGGTGTGTGTTAAGCTAGGGTACCTGTTTCAACTTCCAGGTTAACAATGAAAGCAAGAGCCCAAATTCTGAGTGAGGAGAGAGTAAGGGACATAAGCCCCCTGCCAGCCTTCAGGCTCTGGGAAAGATCAGCAGCTCCCCCATAAGGATGCTCACACATTGCTGAGAGATGTTTTGTCTGCAGGGGCTAGAGGTTGCTGAAAGCCAGGGGCTGCTCAGGAGGGGCTGCTGTGTGCATGGTGGCTCACTGCAGGACAGGATATCTATAAAGACGATGTGGTATAGTGATGTGTGTCACACCGTTTATGTTTCTAGACCGGAAACACTGCCTGAGGTTGCCCTGATCTAAACCATAGCTAGTGTGGCATGGCACCTTGCTGAGGCTTGCCCTGCCTTCAGACTGAACGTAACTTTGTATTAGGAAACAACCAGTTTAAGAAGTGCCCTTATTCTGAGCCCTCTGTCCAGGGAGTCAGACAGTGGTTAGAAAGGGGCTCAGTGCAGGTGTAGAGCCCCTCCCGACCCCCCAGTGTGTTTTACGCTGGGCTAGGGGCTCACAGCTTCATAGGTACAGCTGCAAAACTGAATATCCCCAGTGCTGCCCAGCCATAGGCAGCCAAGCTCCCGGAGCCTGCAGTACCGTGAGCGCCACCTTCAGTTTCCCCAAAGCAACTACAGCACAGCCCGCAGCACTTTTTTTTCCCTTCCAGATGAGGATCTGGAGGTGAGAGAGCAGGCCAGCCTAGTCACTTCTGCTTGCTCTTTCTGCTGGGTAGAAGGACAGGGGACATCTGGAACCATGTGCCAGGCCACTTATACCTCTGCTTCCCACCTGTACACACCTCTCCGTTGCCAACTGACATGGGAAACCCAGACTAAGAAGCACTGGGGGTCTTGAATGACAGTCACAACCCAGGGTGGGTTGACCTTAGCAGGACCTGGATGCTGCTGATACACTGGGTGTATTAATCCCTCTGTTCTCCACACTCAAAGCCACAGGTCAGAGATGCAGAGCACTTCGCAAAATACCAGGATGGGTAAGGGGCTATGTTTGAGACATATGTGGCACACAGTAGTTGGTCAGTAAATGGCAGCTGTACCCACGGGCCCATTTCCAGCTAAGTCCCACCAAAAAACATCTCCCAGAGGATGGTCCTATTCTCCAGTCCAGGTAATCAGAGGGTGAGACCCACAGGCCTGCACCTGGCTGAAGATGAAGTCTCCTCAGAGCCTGGGCCCCAGGGAGCCCCTCAGTACAGAGCGGCACGGCCTAGGCAGAGCCACTGGCCTTCCCCAGCCTGTCTGATCTCAGAGTGTGGTCGTGCATGAGGAGATGGGTTTAGGCAGATTTCCTTTCTGCCCCTGTCCTACTTCAGTGATCCTGAGCGTGTCGTTTCACCTCTGTGACATCTGGGTCCTCCATGGCACAATGCAGATGCTGAGGTGGGATTAGCTGGGCATTAGGTGTGGCAATTCCACCTAGGCAAGCTTTGCACCCAGGCACTCAAGGCTTTGTTCTTCCTGACAGATGTCACCAGCCAGCTCCTGAGGCACCCCCTGTGTTCCTCTGCAGACCTACAAGGGTGATAAGGGGAGCAAGATGGTAGTTGCCGTGGCTGAGGCTGAGGTAGGATGGACGACGCACACAGGACTTAAACGACAGAACCACCACCCTCTAGTGTTGTGGTCCAAGGTCTTGGGGAAGCTCTTCACATCCGAATAGCCCTGTGAATAAAAGCTTAAACATCCTCTTCCTTCACTCAGCCCTATGACTCATGGCTCACACTGAGCCTTGTCCAGCAGGGGGCGTGCTGGTCCCTTCCAACCCTGCCAGCAGGGGGCGTGCTGGTCCCTTCCACCTCTGCCTGTGACATGGTGTTCAGTTGTTCCTGGTAACTGGGCGGAGCCTTATAAACTTCATTCTCGTCGTCTTCTTAAGAGGACTTTGGGATTTTCTTAAGAATCCCATCAGTGGAGGATGCACCTAATCCTGCAGAGACTTGATGCACCAGGGTGGGAGGATACCCAGGAGCCCCACCCTCTCCGAGAAGAAGGGGAGGGGGTGAAGGGAGGAACTCTGTGAGGGGAGGGAGGGCACCATTTGGGAGGTTAATTAATTAACTAATTAATTAATTAAAAGCATCCCATCTGCGGCTGCAGAATTTTCCAGGCTGAAGAAATGGCTAGTGTCTGGCTTGGTAAGTACACATTCTCCTTGTACATGCTACCTTGGAGCAGATCAGGTAGCATTTGCAGGCCAGGGGGACATCCTCCTCTTCTCTCAGCTGGCCTGAGCCTCAGAGAGCCCAGGCCTGGGGAATGTGAAATGCACCAGCCTGTGGTCCAGGGATGAGGATGCGTTTCTTTAATTTTTCAACCCATGCCCCAAATAACAGCATTCCTACAGACCCCACCTAGGTCGATGAGGGGTGTCAGGTGTAGGTCTCTTGAGAATACATCTCCCTTTCCCCTTCCTGGGGGCCATTACACCCATTGGCTGTCTTAAAACCCTGCATGACCTTTGACCTAGGAACTACTTCTGGGAATCAATGTTGGTAATAAAGACAGTTCCTAGCCTGATAATTTGATATTGTACAAATTATCAATATTTGTCCATATTGTACATGGACAAAGCAGAAAGGGCTTCACGTGGAAAAGGGGCTAAACTGAGCAATCTCTGCTTCAGCCATGCCCAAGAATATGAATAAATATGGAGAGATGGCTCTGTGGTTAAGCATACTGGCTGCTCTTCCAGAGGACCCAGGTTCAATTCCCAGCACCCACATGGCAGCTTACAACCATGTGTAATTCCAGGTCCAGGGATCCAGTTTTCTTCTGGTCTCCTTCAGGTCACAGATGGTACACAGATACACATGAGTGTAAAACACTCACACACATAAAATACAGATAAATTAATCAGGCACCGTGAAAAAGTGCCTCAGAAAGCTGTCGATAAAAAAATGCAGACAGCAAAGCACGGTGGACTGAACACCATCAGGTTCCAAAAACATGGCTTCATCTAAGCCGGTACCTAATGCATGCTGAGGGACAAGCAGAGGGGAAAAAATCCATAAACAAAATGCTAATGGTGTTCATTTCTAGGTGACTTCTCTCACCTTTAAAAAGTTCTCTGCATTTTTTTTTTCTTCACATAATGAATCAATAAGGCATCTTTCTTTCTGAACCTGTCGCTGGGACTGGCTGCTTGGATCCAATCCTTTCTGTACGCCTCGTGGCAAGTCACCTGACCTCTCTGCTTCTGATTTCTCACCTGTACGATGCCAGCAGCAGCTGCCTCCGTGCTTGAGGGTTGAAGTTAATATATGCAAAACGTTCAGCTTGTGGCCTCAAAGATAGTAACACCCCAGCGCCAGCTGTTTTTATTATTTGCTTAATTTTCTACATATAAACATGTCACTGCACTGCTCCAGGGATACCACAGTGCCAGCTAGACTCCAATGGAGAGGAGATTAAGCCAACACTCACGCCCGATTAATCCTCTGCGGTTGGGAGCAGTGATTAATTCATTACAGTTGGGACGATGCTGAGCTGAGCACTTTAAGCAGAGCCTTGTTGAAGGTTTTGATCATTTTCTTAAGAGCATGGGAGGCATGGCACTGAACGGCTTCAAGCGGGGCGGTGATCAGAGTCCGCTGGGCTGAAGCTCCGTGTCTACACTGTGTGGTGAAAGGGCTGGAGTCTCCCATAAAGCTACAGTGGGTATAGAACCAGGTAGAAGAAGCTGGTCACCCTAGGAAAGCACCCCGCCCTCACCCTGCCCAGACCCCAGCAACCCTGGAGCTTCAGGAAGTGGAGCCCCCCCATACTTGGGAAGAAAACTTGGTCAGGGGTATAGACTGGCTAAATCTGAAGTGACTGGAGGGGGACACCTTAGAAAGTCTCAGAGGCCATGCCTTTTGGCAGGCCCACCACTCCACACAGAGGCATCCCATGGATGGATGGACACCAGGGGTTCTCAGGTGGCCTGGCAGGGTGGTCCCTGAAGGCAGAGACCACACATACATGTGAGTGTCCTACCCAGGCCCAGGCCCTTGGTCATCTCTGGAATTCTAGGCCTCAACAGAGCTGCAGGATGCTTCTCTCGCTTCTGCAGTCAGATCTCTGTTTCTTCCTGACTGTCCCTTCCTGTTCCCCAGTCCCCCAGCCAGGCATCTCTGTCCCTGCATGATGTCCCACCTGTCTCTCTTCGGACTGTGTACTCTAGAAGGCAGAGATTGCCCTGAGCTGAGAGGTAACAGTACTTGGGCCTAGTAGACGCTCAATAAATATTTGGGGAAGTGGATTGTTCAGGAAACAGAGCCAAGAAGAGAAAGCAGAGGAGAGTGGGTCTCAGCTGTTCTCTCAGAGCTCCTGACGCTGTTATGACATAGCCTGCTTTCACATGATAGCCTGACATCTCTTTGGGAGTCAGAGACTATCCCAGGCCCAGCATGATGTCCCCAGGTGGGTTAATGCTGTTTAGTGGACCATTAAGAGCTTGGCATCTGGGTGATCCTCAATTCTCCAAGACTCCCTTCCTTTGACTAGGACTAAGCATTAAGTACTTCCAGGCAGGGTATAGCATACAGAAGTGCTCAATTCATGCATTCTCTTGTCACTTGCCCTAAGTTTCAGATAGGGGATGACAGCATCAGGTGGGGGCCTGACCATGTCCTCCATCAGCTGCCTGCTCTGTGTGCTGTGTGACTTGGTGCTTCAGGCTGGCCAGCATGGGAAGGGTTGAGGATAAAGCACCTCCCAAGGAAGGCCATCTGACAGCTCCAGGACTGTGGTGACAAGTTAATGAATTCCACTGCAGTTACCCAAGGCACACGTCTGGGCCACGAGGCCGGCTGTCTGCCATGTTGACCTTTAAAGGTGAGCATTTAACGCCCACGATCACTCACCTCTGATCAAATGTTCTGAAGATGAAGCCTGTCTGCAGGGAAAGTGATCAGTCACTCTGCCTCCGCCCCCCACACAACACTGTCCTCCCTTCTGAGTCATCTCACAGCTTTGCAAGACTGGTTCCCTCCAGCTCTAGCTGGAAAAACAATACTTCCTGCCTTGCCTGCTGTTGAATGCCAGCCCAAGGCCCCTTCACCCCTAGCTCTCTTTCCACACACCTCTTTGATCCCAATCCCCTCTTAAGCTCCTTGTCCACCCATCTCTGCAGTAGCTGATCAGGGAGGATCATCCCCGGGGAGGCTCACTATAGAGAACAGGAGCCAAGCTAATCCAAGCTCACAAGGTGCCTGTGGGTGTTATTTCATGCAGTAGGAAGCCCAGCAGCAGAGTAGGTTCCAAGGTGGGCTGACTCAACAGCTCATCGTTGACCCCAAAGGTTGGCTTTTTGCTCCCTATTCCTATCTGCAATGGGATCAATGTATCTCCCACCACCGCTTGATCCCAAAACTGCATGTGCCTGTCTGTCGACAGAAACATAAATCAACAGCCATTACAGATCATCAAAACATGATACAGAGAATTGCCATATAAGCCAGCAACCCAAAGGAAATGAATTCACGACACCAAAAAGACACCTCCACTCCTCTGTACAACAGAGACCATTAGAAAAAATCACAGCTACCCAAAATGCAGAGAACAAGCCAGCAGGGTACTGCCCAGGTTGGCACATCAAAAATACAGCTCCTTCACCTAAGACTCGGGGAACTTTACAAGAGAGAGAACAGAGAGATTGCAGTCTCCAGAAGACCAGAAAGTCAGCTGTGAAATTGTGTCTGCTAGAAATAACAAGAAAGTTTACCCACGATACCTCAACAATATGGCTGCCCTGGACAAGTATTACATCAATAGACACGCTAACATGTAAGGAGAAAATCTCACAGGGCCACACCCACACACAAAGAACTACAGGGAGCTAAGGGTTCTGACAGAGGGAGAATTAGTCTTCCCGAGGGATGAGGCCCAATTGGTTATCCAATACCAAGTGGTCATTCCTGAAATTCAACATACACAAGCAGTACTGAACAGATTGAGTAGGCACCGTGTGTGCATGCGTACGTGTGTGTGTGTGTGTGTGTGTGTGTGTGTGTGTGTGTGTGTAAGGGGGGGGAGGAATGACAAAGGAAAAGAGACCATGATTTTTGAGGAGCAAGGAAGGGGACATGGGAGAGACTAGAGAGAGCAAGAGGAAAGGTAATGTAATTCTATTCTAACTTTAAAAAGAATTAAATAACATTAGAAAAAGAAGGCACCTACAGTGCACTCCCATGTTTGTTGCAAAAGTACCCACCCCAAGTCACCTGTGCACAGACAAGGAAAACATGGAGTATCTATACAGGAGACTACTCCTCAGCTATAAAAGGAAAGAAATCAGGGCTGGAGAGATGGCTCAGCGGTTAAGAGCACTGGCTGATCTTCCAGAGGTCCTGAGTTCAAGTCCCAGCAACCACATGGTGGCTCACAACCACGTAATGGGATCCGATGCCCTCTTCTGGTGTGTCTGAAGACAGTGACAGTGTGCTCATATACATAAAATAAATAAATCTTTAAAAAAAGAGTAAAACTTTGTGACCACAGGGAAAGAAATAGCGGTCACTGTGTTAAGCAGAATAAGCCAGATGACTACCCTGTGTTCCCACGCATTGTGGGTGGCGTAGAAAAACCGAGCGAAGATTGAGAAAGAAAGAGAGAGGGCTGGGGTACAAACGAAGTTCAAAACCACAGAGTACAGGAATCACCATGGCCTCAGCACAGCAGGGTAAGTATCAGAAAAAAACAACCAAGAATAGACCTTGAAATGACTAGAAAAGCAAGTATGTGATCCCCAGTACATAAAAGGATTACAGGATGAAGAAATGCCAGTAGCCCTGACTTGATCATGCACATACACTGAATAACTTATCATCATGTTCCCATACACACACACACACACACACACACACACTCACTCACTCACTCACACAGGACTCAACGAAACAAATATTTTTAACAGCTCAAGTGTTGGAAACTTCATCCTGAAAGTCATATGTTTATGGTGTCCAAACATGGAGCCTTTGGGAGGTAATTAGGACCAGATGGCATCATCTACATAGAGCCTACAAGATGGCATTGATGGCTCCTAAGAAGAAGAAAACAGCCAGGCATGGTGGTACACACCTTTACTCACAGAATTCAGATCTCTCAGTTTGAGGCCAGCCTGGTCTATATAGCAAGCCCCAGGCTAGCTAGAGCTGCATAGTGGGACCCTGTCTTCAAAGAGAGAGAGGGAGAGACAAAGACAGAGACACAGAGACAGAGAGAGAGAGATGAGCTGGCATGCTGTCTCTGCTCGCTGGGTAACGACCTCCATTTTGTTTTGATTCAACCATGGTCCTCACCACATCCTGGTACCATGCTCTTGGGCTCCAGAACCACACTCTGTTGTTTATAACATAGTCTCGGGTATTTGTCATCGGAACTGGGACTAGTCCCCACCTCTCTACTCCAACATTGGTTTTTTCCTGATTCTGAAACCAAGATGGCAGCCTCCAGGCTACAGACCCGGCCACTCTCTTGGAGACTTCTTCATTTTCACAGGAACCTGTCCTCAGTAGGGTCTTTATTATTCTGTTCTCTGAGACAGTAGTAGGAGCTTCTCGACTGGGCACCTTTGACAGCTATAGGCAGTGGCTGGTGCTTCCTACTTCTCAGTCGGATGAGGTCTGGGCCCAGCTTAGTTCTTTGTTTTGCAAGGTGTAAAAATGGTTCTTTCTCTTTCTGGTCAGGTTATGGCTTCCATAACTTTCCACTCTGTCTTCAGAGAGCGACTCTAGATTGGCTTCCAAGTAATTGGATTACTTGGAAGCCAATCTAGAATTAATTGATTTTGTTAGTTATCCTGACTGTCGCTTCTTGACTCGTGAGTGAGTGTGTGTATGTGTGTGTTGGG
This sequence comes from Rhynchomys soricoides, assembly GCA_019843965.1. Classification (NCBI taxonomy): domain Eukaryota; kingdom Metazoa; phylum Chordata; class Mammalia; order Rodentia; family Muridae; genus Rhynchomys; species Rhynchomys soricoides. Next base: position 725,738 of record JADRCH010000284.1, read on the forward strand.
GGTGGGGGTGGTTCTGTATAGCCCAGGCTGGCCCTGAACTCAGTATGTAGCCAATAAAGACTCTGAACTCTTGATTCTCCTGCCTCCGACTCCCTAGTGCTGGACTCCCAGTGTACCACATCAGGTTCTCCACATGGCACTAGGGATGGACCCCGGAGCTTCATGCATGCTGGATGAGCACTCTGCCAACTGAGCAATACTCCAAGCTTAGCATAAATGTTTATATTTATATTATAATTAGTCAAAGTCTGATTCGTTACAAAATTTTATAATGAATCTTAGAAATTAAAAACAATTTGTTTTATTAACAAAAAAAAAACCTTATTTTACTACCAAAAAAAAATCTAATATACTTCAAACAAATCAACCTATTAAAGGCATTTTGGGAAATAAAAACCTCAAGAAGCCTTCCCACCCCACCCCAGCCCGAATACATTGCATATTATCCACATGTAGAAGTAATGGTCACACCTGGGGAAATTTTCATATATTTAATTCCTGAACAAAACGCCAATCAACAGCTTCATACATCCCATCTTGCTTAAGATTTTTTAAATTATTTACGCTTTTAGACATTTAATAATCCAGGCTTTTTTAAACTCTTAAAAATTGCTATTTTTCGGGGGCTATGAAATCCTTAGATCTCAAGTATTTCTTGTCTAAATGGATGTAATGTTACAGATATTTTTATTCCCTCTATAATTGACAATGTTTTAATTAAAGCTGGAAAGTTATCAGAGTCACAAGACAAGCAGTAATTCCCCCCCCCCAAGTCTAAATCGTTAATTAGGCGACATAATGAGAATTGTCGAACGTTGGGATTCATGTGGCCCGACAATCATCCCTGAGGCAGCCTGCGAGCCTTATTCGGAGTCATCCAAGCAGGCAAGGGCGCCAGGCACTCGGTGCCAGCACAGAACCGAGCCACGTGTGCTCTGTGACCTTTTCTAAGCACCCTGAAGCACGAATTAAGAGGCAAAGTTCTTTGCTGAGATCGATCAGCCCGGTACCCGATGGAGCCCAAGGAGCTGCTTACAAGGTCCAGCAATTACGAGCTACAGCAGAAATGACTCGCATAATTGCAGAGTCGCTCATTTTAAGAGCCTGATTGGAAACTGTCAACACTGTGTGTCTAAGACTAACGAAGCAAGGGAAATGGAAAAGGTGACATTTTCCGATAATATTATTAGTAAACGAATTGACTACACGTCAGATGACAAGGAAGATGCCGCTCCAAAGGTTTATTAACGCCCCCCGCCAGAAGTTTTCATTTGTAGATCGATAACGTCTGTGCATTAATACATTTCTAATTGGGTTTCATTAATAGCAGAGATCAGAACCCCTAAAAGAAAAAGGGCAAGAAAGGACGCTGCTTACTCTTTAAGTCAATTCCGAAACAAATCACAGGAATGGAGCAATGAGCTTGGTAACTTAATACTTGGTGATGCATAAGCTCATGACAGAGGCCCCATGGTGTCCTGTGCAGAGGTGACTTAATAATGGAAGGTATAACAGCTCTCCTCCATTAAGACTGTTCTAGAAAGCCCTGAGATGCATGAAATATGCGTTATTATTCACAGCTGCTGGTGTAGAATCTATGCATGCCAATCTGACACCCCATCAAATAATAGGATCACATGGGTGCATCTCATAAAATCCACACTGTGACAGTACAGTCTGCTTCAACGTGATGTGGGAAAATGACACCCCGCATGCCCGAGGCACCCTGCCAAAGTGGTCATCCAAAGGAGATTTGTTGAGTTCAAGAGCCAAGCGATGAAATGGAGGCAGAAATGTGAAAATGATCCTCACTTAGTGCGTTGCAGTCAGCTTCAAAAAACCGTGTACTTAGCTTGACACCTTTGACACGTGAATGAACTTAATTGGAAATTGCAAAGACTGTCAGGCCAGGCTGTCCTTCAACGACACAGGCTGTGAAAAGCATTTTCAAATGTGCAGGAATCCAGGAAATATATTCACGAGCCCTTCCCCGAGAATGTACTAGAAGGAAGGCTGGTGTCGAGCATTGAATATGCTTAATTACAGATCCATGACTAACGGGACGGAAGAAGGACCGATGCTAAGTGCTCAGACAGAACAGGAATAACGCCCCTCAAAGAAGGAGGAGCCCTGAGAAAGAGACTGGAAACAATGAAGCCGCTGATTGTCACATAAATAACAGGTGGGAGACAAAGAACGCCACTTAAATCTGACTAACCAAGCATCGTCATTTGGCGCCATCTCAGATTGCCCGTATCTGAGCATCCCTCACCTGTGCAAATGCTAGTTCTGTGTTACCCGAGCTAATTAGGCATTAGATGAAAACACAAACTTTGTGAAATTGCAAATGAAATGGGAAAAAAAAACGAAAACATGCCATTGGTACTGGTGGATCTAGAAAACATGGTGCTAGGGGAAAACAAGGTGGATACAGAGGACAAATGCCCTCAGGAACCTGCCTCCATGAAAAAGACAGGGCTTGCAGCCTCACAGAGTTGGGAAGCAGAATGAAGGCTAGCATGGGGACACGGGACTGGAAGGGGGCCCTAAGGAGAACAATTTTTGTCCCTGGCAGTGAAAGGTTTTGGCGATAGCAGATGGTCACACAATCTTGTGAGTGCCCCTCGTGTCACTGAATGGAACTCGAAAAGTGGGATAAAATGATAAATTTTATATCACGTAAGTTTTACCAGGTTTAAAAAAATCAATAACGCAGCAATCACAAACCACTGAACTGTATCGTCTAAAGTGAGAGGGTTGGAGATAGACTGCATCAAAGCTGGGTTTGTTTGTTTGTTTTAAGAGACAAAACAGATATAAAGAAAGCATTTTAAAAAGAAAGAAAACGGAGCAGATGGAGAAAGAGACAGAAAAAAAATCACCCTGCGGTATGGAAGTCCAGCGAGCAGTCTGTGTAACAGCCTAGCAGGGAGAAGCGAGCACTCAGCCGGAGCAACGCTTGTGAATAGGCTTTCACGTGCAAGTTGGAAGGGAAAGATCTGCAAATTGGCTTAGAGAGCATGCCACCTCTCTAAGCAGCACCATTTAGAAGGATGGAGACGGCAGGCAAATGGATTTGAGTCCACTATCAGACGGAGGGGATAGCAACCAGACTGGGAAAGGTGTGATGTTATTAGTCAGTGGAGATTTAACAGGTCTGAACGCCAACACAGGAAGTATCTCATAAAGCAACTGCTACGGGACACAAACGTCCGTCAAAATACATTACCCACTGCGCTCGGTCAAGTGAACAAGAAAGGTAGATCAGAGGGTGAGCGTTCTGATCAATTAAGGAGATCTTACAGCTGGAAGGAAATTTGATATCATGCTTGGGGAAGCAGCTCAGCATAGAATACATGCTTGGCACACCAAAGCCTCTAAACTTAATCCCCAGTCTTCCCCCCCCCCAAAAAAGTGTCATAATAAAAAAGTATGCATTATTCTCAAGCATACACGAAGCACACCTGAAGTCATCATTCATTGTTTGTAGTGCTGAGGACTGAGCCCAGGGCCTGTCACACGCCAGGCAAGTGCTCTGCCTGAGGGACAACCCTCACCCACGACTTTCTAAAAACTAGGAATTATAGAAATAACCTTTCATTGATTGTAATGCATCCAAATGTGGCATTAAAAGCTCAATAAGACAGACTTACTCTGTTCTGAGTTTTAAGTTCCCTCAAGGGGAAAGCAAAATACAAATTGAAATATAAGATGGCAGAATCCTCTCGAAAATAATAACTGTGTGTTAACATCTTTGGGACAGGAACGGCTAACTGTCAGAGAAATTAATCATGCTCAAACACTTGTGGCAATGTCAACAAATTAATGAAAACACAGGGTAAGCTCGTTAACCTGACAGCACTGTCACCAAATCCCTGGCAGACACAAGGACAAAAGCAATGTATCTTGTTCCCAGTGTCTTCCCATCCAGTCCCTGGTCACTTGGCCCCGTGCAAGTAGCAGGAACACCACGGTGGTGGGACGAAAAGAAAAGGTTTGAGGCAGGGAGACTCCAGGATGAACACCAGCCCCTGAGACACACCCCTAGGGTCTGGCAGGGAGACTCCAAGATGAACACCAGCCCCCGAGACACACCTAGGGTCTGGCCCCTGCACCTACTCTCCACTATCTCTAGATATGGCCACCACTTCATTGATTGTGTCAGGGCCCTTAAGATCCATTTGTCCTAGGAGATACCATCACAGATACACAGACGTGGGCTCTGCTGACCCCAAGCATTACAGGCCAGATAGAGGGCTCTGCAATTAAGAGCACTGGCTGCTCTTCCAGAGGACTTTGGTTCTAGTCCCAGCACCCACATGGAGGCTCACACAATCCTGTACTCCTGTCCCATGTGTACTCCCTCTTCTGGCCCCTGGAGGTACTGCAAGCACATGGCACACTGACATACAGACAGACAAGACACCTATACACATAAAATAAAAATAAATAAATCTTTTTTTAAAAAAATCACAACTTTAGATTAGAAAAGAAAAAAAGATAGCTGTGAGTGTGCATCTCAGTTGCACAACACTTGCCTGGCATGTGTGAGACCTTGGGTTCAATCCTCAACACTTTAAACAAAAACCTAGACAAAGAAGAATTTAAAGCCGGGCAGTGGTGGTGCACACCTTTAATCCCAGCACTCAGGAGGCAGAGGCAGGAGGATCTCTTGGAGTTCGAGGCCAGCCTGTGAGTTCCAGGACAGCCAGGGCTATACAGAGAAACCCTGTCTCAAAAAACCAAAAAAAAAAAAAAAAGAATCTAAGCAAATACAAAGAAAATAATAATATTTTAGTTTCACAATAAGGAACTAATAGATATTTAAGCCGAAATTAATGAAGAATGCAAATATTAAACAATGCAGCCATTGTTTTATAATGACAGGTGGGCAGTTTCTCAAAGGTTAAGCGTAGTGAATGGCATAACCCCAGCTATTCCACACCCAGGTATCTACACAAAAGAAGCGACAGTGTATCACTCAGAAGGGCCACATGAATGACTCCCAACAGCAAGAGGCAGAAGCAAACTGCTGCCCATCAACAGAGGCTAGGTGAACAAAATGTGGCCAATCCACACAGTAGAGCATGGCTCAGCAGAAGAAAGAACAAGGAACTGGCAGTGTTCAGTTGGGGTGTCCCAACAAGCCATTTTTCTCAGCGAAAATAAGCAGACGAGAGATCGCAGAGTCCACGAGTCTTCTCTATGCTTATACAGAACAGAGGCAGAAAACAGCTCGGAAGATCCTGAGGGCGGGATAATGAGGGATGAGAAATAATTTTTGAATGCGTACAAGGTATTTTTATGGAGTGGTAAAAAAAATTTAAACTAGAGGGAACGATGGTTTCTCAACATTGTGAAGGCGCTAAATACCGCTGCCTTCCGCTGTGAAAAGGTTAATTGTACATTATGTGAGCCGCAGCTTGTATTAGTCACTTTCTTGTCACCATGGCAAAACACCTGACAGGACACCCTAAAGGAGTAGGACACGCTCTGACTCCATCCCAGGGGTTCGTGAGGAAGACACGCTCTGACTCCGACAGCAGCCGGGCAGCCAAGCATCCTGGCCGTGAAAGCCCGTGAGAGATGGAAGCAGAATACAGTTGCTGGGCCAGGCCTCAACTCAGAAATCTACCTGCCTCTACCTTCTGAGTGGCATATGCCCTATACCTGGGCCACACTTCAATATTTTTAATTGCCCTGTTTCAGTCACAATAAAGAAAAGGAGAGAAATGAGACAGTGGCATACCTTCAGTTCTTGAACCCTTTTAACATGCCGCATATTAATAAAATAAAAGTAAATTAAGCCAAGTGGTGCGTGGTGCGTGCCTTTAACCCCAGCACTTGGGAGGCAGAAGCAGGCGGATTTCTGAATTCGAGGCCAGCCTGGTCTACAGAGTGAGTTCCAGGACAGCCAGGGCTACACAGAGAAACACTGTTTTGAAAAAATAAAAATAAAAAATAAATTTTTAATAAAATCAGCAAGATTTCTGGAGACTCCTTAAAATTGAATAGAAATATAAGAAGGCAAAACTGTAGAGCAGTTTGATAACTACACAGAGAAAGAATTAACCCAGGAACATTCTCAATGTATTATTTTTGCGTGGAATGAAAAAAAATTGATTCTGAATTTTATTCAAAAGTTTGTTGATAATCATAAGAGGGAATTGTAAAATACTTGGAAAGAAATGAAAAGAAAAATGCCATAACCTGTCAAGACATCCAGACATAGCAAGGCAGCACAAGACAGAAGCTCGTTTTGTTTTGCCACGGGTTCTTATGTAGCTTAGGCGGGCCTTGAACCCCTGGTTTTCCCGACCTGACCTTCCAACTGGGATTACAGATGTGTGTCACCATGCCTGGGTAAACGACATTTATACCTAGTGATATGCACATCAGAAAACAAGGAATATTCCAAAACTCGAACTTTTGAATTTAAGGAACTAGAAAAGGAACAAACCCGAAACTACCCAAAGGAAGAAAACAATAAAGATTAAAGCAGAGATAAACCAAATAGAACATCAATAAGGCCCAAGGATGTCAGCTCAGGGGCGGAGCCATGCCTGGCATGTGCAAGGTTCAGGGTTCAAGCCCCAGGACTGCAGAAAGAAAAACAAAAATCAATGAAACCAAAGTCTCACTCTCCAGAAGGACCAGCATAATTGATGGACCTTAGCCATATGGGCTGACAAAAGGAAACACATTTCCAAACCCAGAAAGGAAGGAAGGAGGTTTACTACAAATTCTACTAAAATACAAAGGGCTGAGAGAGCGTGCTGCAGCTGGACACCAGAGACTTTGACGGCTAGAGGCAGTGGACTAGTCTCCAGAAACTGTTAACCTGCCACGATGACATCACTCGGGAGAGGGGACTCCTGGGCATGTCTGTGTGGAGTCTCTAGGCAGATTAGCTGGGGAGAGAAGACCCACCCTGAATGTAGGTGATCTCATCCCATGACCTGGGATCTGGACTGACTACAGTATTCACATGCCTGCCACCTGAGTTTGGATCCGATGTGGCCAGCCACCTCCTGCTCCTGTCACTATAGCTGAAGCCCTCCAGGAGGAATTACATTCCTTCTTAAACTGCAGCCCAAAACAAACCCTTCCCTCCTTAGGCTGTTTTTATCAGAGCAACAAGGAAAGCAACTAATACACTGGCTGAGACTAAACCGTGAAGCAAGAGAAAATCTGGGGTAGCCCTTGTGTGTAAAGGGTTTAAACAGCAGCCAGGAATCTCCTGACAGGAGCTGGAGAGATGGCTCCGTGGTTAAAAGTGTGATCTGTTCTTGAAGAGGGCTTCAATTCAGCTGCCAGAACCTATGTCAGGCTACTCATAACTGTAACTCCAGCTACTACAGGACCTACAGGGAAGCTGATGCTCTCTTCTGGCATCTGGGGGAACCTGCACTCACGTGCACATACTTATAATTCATAAACATGCTAGGGAATGCAGATCTGGGGTAGAGGGCTTGCCTAGCATGTGTGAAACCCTAAGTTCAATCTTTAGCAATACATACACACACACACACACACACACACACCCCTTCTGATAAAGAAAAGCTAAGACCTGGATCCATTAGTGATTTGTGGAGTCCAGCAAACACTTAAAAAAGCATTAACATCATATGTTTCCAAAAACAATAAAAGTAGAAAAAAACAAACCCAAACTCATTCTGTGCAGTCACCATGCTGTATACCAAAACCAGCCAAAGACACTACCAAAAAAAGTGCTTATCAATGTCCATATGCACACTGATGCAAAATTCAACAAAATGCTACCAAACAAAGGTGGTGGGAGTGCACACCTTTAATTCCAGCACTGGAAGATAGAGACAGGCAGATCTCTGTGAGTTCGAGCAAGGCTAGCCTGTTCTACATGGTAAGTACAGCCAGGGCTAAATAGAGAGACTCTGTCTCAAAAACAAATACTAGCGAACCAATCCAGGAGCCTGAACCCTTGGGTTTCTTGCTAGAATGCAGGGATAGCTCAACATGTGGAAATTAACACAACGCATCGCGTTTTATAGTGCTGGAGAAAGACAATTACCTCAGCCAATGTGGGAAAACTGTTAGGCAAAAGTTAGCACTTTTACAATTAAAAAATAACACCTTTCACCACCACCTTTTTTAATAAGAAACATCTCTGACCATAGGTTGAGGGCAGCACAAATCTATGGGTACAAGCATAAATATTTAGGAATCAGTTTGACATGACTATCTGGGAAAACAAGTCAACGCGTTCTCTCCTAGGGCCACTGGCTTACCTAGCCATGACTTCTGATCACGCTTGCAGTACCAGGCATGAAGAAGGCGGCTGGTTAGCCCCATCCACAGTCTAGCCACTGTGGTTCATCTTGGCCGGCTGGTTGGCTGGTTGGTACCATAGCGTGCAGGGTGAAGCACTTGGTAAGACCACGGATGTTTCTTCTCCCTCGGGGGCCTCCACAGCACCTCCAGCAGTTTGAAAACTAGCCAGCAGAAAGAGTTTCCTGCCAGTTAAGACAGATTTCTCTGTCCTGCATCTGAAGTATTGGTATCTTTCACAAGAGGGTCTTGCCATCTAGTTATTGTGGGCAGCCAAGTTCAATGGCAACAGCTTGTATTATCTTGGGGACCTCTGGGGCCTCTCTGATTAACTTATAAGGAGATATTTTGAGCTTGGCACTGAGACCCTCATTTAGTAACCATGCCTTCTGGGAACCACACTGTCCACCCACGCAGGGAACCTCTGTTCAAACTCCTGCTCAAACATGCTTTAATTAGCTTGCAAACTAGGGAGGTTCGTAAAATTTCCTCATGTATCTTAGCTAGGGTCAACCCACTTCTGGTCCTGCACCTACCCTGTGATTAACCCACTTCCGGCCCTGCACCCACTCTCGTGCCCAGGTAAGCCTTTAGCTCTCAGGGTTCTGCCCCTTCCCGGTTGGCTCATATATGTGCTCTATTTTCCCCATTGTAGCTTCCTCGCGCACGTTACTTCTGCTAACCATGCCCCAATTCCCCTGCCCCACCCCCGTTACTCAGCTACCTACCTCATAACTGCTTAAACTGCCAAGAATTAACTACTATGGATGCTCAGCTGTCCATGGAACAGCTGTACCTGTTGCAGTAGGCGATTCAATGCTACTCTTAATCCCCCAGGCGGTGGCAGCACACCTTGCTTCCCATTCTCAATGTTCTGAGTTCCCCATTGAAAGATACACATGCAGTCTTATATTTAATATGCCTTAGTCAGCTCAATGGTTGGACACTTCCAAACCTCCACGTGGCTAACACATTCTCCCTTCCAATATTCCTGAATTATTACTAAAATCTATATTCCATCTTTGTTGCCCTAGACCCAATTAGGGGACCCCCTAGGGCCGCTCTTCCCAGCTCTTACACGGTTACTGTGTTCTCTCTCCTGTAGCTCTCAGGCCTGGTCCCTAACCCTTCCCTGCATTTCCATTCTAAAACCTCCGTCCTCTCTCCGGTCCTCTTGCCTGTGAATCCTAAGATCCCGCTTCCATCTCCCTGCCCAGCTATTAGCAGCTTGCAACTTTATTTACCAACCAAAACCAACTGGGGGCAGGACCGTCAGTGTCTTACATTAGGATTCTCGTGCAATTTTGGAAACCCAATTAACATAAAACAAGCGTTAACTCAAACCCACCACATACACCAAATTCCACACCCTTACAGGTCTCGTTACTATTAATCTGGAAAATAATTTTAAATCAAGAGCTGTGAGCACCCACGCATTTTTTTTTCCTTTCACAGAGTTTTTGGTTTGGTTTGGTTTGGTTTGGTTTTGGGTTTTTGGTTGTTTGTTTGTTTGTTTGGGGTTTTTGTTGTTTTGTTTTGTTTTGTTTTGTTTTTTGGCTACTTGTGATCTCTGGTAGTTCCATACAAATTTAATACTTTTTTCTCTATTCCTGTAAGAAATTTTCTATTTTGGTACGGATTTCATAGAACCTGCAAGACACATTTGGACTTCAACTAGCTCTTGCTAGCATCGGTTCTTCAAGTCTATGAACATGGGCTACCTTCCTCCTCTGTTCTCTCTTCCTGTTGGTGTTTAACAATGATGTGAAGATCTTTTGCTTCCCTGGGTATTCGTTGTTTTGATGTCATTGTTAATGTCAACTGAATTATTAATTTCTATTTGAGTAGTTGTAATCAGCATAAAGGGATGTTCGCCCAGATGACTTTGCATCCTGTGATTTTACTGAGTTCATGTATGCGGTCTAACAGTTTTTTGGCCACCTCATGGCTACATCAGGATTAGGTCATCGGCAAATGGGTAATTTTCATTATTCTTTTTGGATGTGGAGTGCTTTTCTTCTTGTCCGGTTGCTCTTGCTAGGACTTCTAGTGGTGTGAAAACAGATGAGACAGTAATAACAACCTTGCTTTGTGCCACACCCTAATGGAACCCGAATGTACTGATTATCTATTAGTCCTGGGCTTTTAGTAAATGACCTATCATCACATGATAGAGAATATGAAGAAAAGTTCCCAGTAAGAGATTATACCTCCAGAGTCCTGCATGGTGGTGCACACCTTTAAGCCCAGCACTCAGCATGCAGAGGAAGCTGAGTTCAAGTCCAGCCTGGTCTACACAGTGTGTTCCAGGTCAGCCAGGACTACACTGAGAAAACCTTGTCTCAAAAGGAAAAGAAGAGGAGGAGGAAGAGGAGGAGGAAGAAGAGGAGGAAGAAGAGGAAGAAGAGGAGGAGGAAGAAGAGCAAGAGGAAGAAGAAGAGGAGAAGGAGGAGAAGAAACGAAGAGAAACTGTACCTTCAACTGAACCTTCTACAATACTGACTAGCTGATTAGGCCATCAATGACTGTGGAGAGGTTGGAAGGTTGCAGGTCTAGAACTTAATTACGATTTACCTTGGGCTATCCTTAGCCCCTCTTATTAGACATTCTTGAGCAGATCTGTGTCTGACTTAACATTCTGTGACTAAGAAATCAAAACCTTTGGAATTCATCAACTTAACAAATTCTAATTTGCACTAACCAAAAGACTAAGCAGGCCATCAGATAGCATCTGAGGTCTAAAGAAGACACTGTAACACACCTACTTAATGTTTCCATCAACACATTTGAAAAGCACCTTGGTCTATGACTTTCTTTTTTCTGTGACTGTAAGACCTTCATTGAACTGTGACCACATTGTAACATGGAATTTGGGATTAACTGAATCTGTTTCCCAATCTGTCTTAGTTACTTTTGAATTTTGCAAAGAGATACCATGACCAAGGCCACTTTTTTAAAAAAAAAAAAAAAAAGCATTTCATTGGTGAATTCATAGTTCCAGAGGGTTAGAGTCCTTGATAGTCACAATGAGAAGCATAGTGGCAGGCAGGTACGGCACTGGAGCAGCAGCTGAAGACTTACATCTTGATACAAAAAGTGGAGACAGAAAGAGCTAACTTGGAGTGGAGTGCACTTTTGAAACTTCCAAGCCCATAACACACCTCCTCCAACAAGGCCACGCCTCCTAATCCTTCCCAAACAGTTCCACCAACTGGGGACCAGCATTCAAATGTATGAGCCTACTCATTAATGTATAAGCCATTCTCATTAAAACCACCACACAAACAATCAACACTCATATTCAGCTCCAGAACAAATGACCTCTTATCCCCTTTGATGTTAGAGCTGTAGTTTTTGTGCCAACAAAACTTTTTTTTTTTTTTTGGTCAAGGAAAGATATTAAATTTTTCCAAATGCTTTCTCTTTATGTACTGAGATAATTCGTGTCGTTTTAATCTTGTATTCAATTAACGATTGCTTCACACTTATTATTTTGCATACATGAAAGCAATCTTGAATATCAGAAGGAAATCCCACTTGGGCATAGTATTATCATATCTTTGATGTGTCATTTAATTCAGTTTGCTCGTATTTCATTGAGGATTTTGCATCTAGGCTCTTACATCTTGGGTACTGAAATAAAAAGGCTAACACTGAAATGTTTCACATGTCGGAATTCTATAAAAAGGATCTGAAGCAGTTCCACCCTGAGAATGGTTACAGACACGTTTGAAATCAATGAAAACACAGACAATCTTTATTAAGAACATAAAAAGAAACAAATGGGGGAAATTAGAGCTAACGGGAGTGATGACAAAAATTTTAAAACTCACTGAAAACGAGATCGACCACTGAATGCTGCAAGACAAAGGAAGAGTCAGCAAGCTGGAGGATTAAAAGACATGGGAAGCAATGACTCCGAACAGATGAAAACAGGAAAGACTGATGGCATTTTAGAAGCCTGTGAGATGGTATCAGAAGACCTAAGGTTCAGCTCTTCGAAGTTCCAGAAGAAACAGGGGACAGTGGTACTGAAACAGTGTTTGAGAAGTGACATGTGTTTTCTCAAGTTTGGCAAAATGTAAGTCTACAAAGTCAAGAAGCTGAGCAAACTCCAAAAAATAAGCAACATGAGGAAGTCAACACCAAAACACACCATCACCAAACTTCAGAAAACTAAGGGCAAAGGAGAGATCTGGAAGCCCTGAGCAATGATTCGGAGGGGCTCACAGGAGGGACTGCAGGACGGGCTACAAAGAAATTACACATCTTTCAAATGCTGACAGAAACGAACTATCAACCTTGGATTCCATGTGAATCATGATTGTTTAGTTTGGGGCTTTACTTATTAAGGCCAATCTCTGTCTTTTCACTGGAGAGTTTAGCTCATTTATATTTAAAATAACCAGGGAGAGAAGAGAGCTTTCTTTCTGCTGCTTTGCTATTCTTTTTCTGTGTGTGCCTTGCAGCTTCTCTGTCCCTTACTGTACCACCACTGACTTCTGTTGAGTTTTACTATTCGTGATGAAACATTTAAACTCTCATCTCATTTTGTGTGTATTCTTTGGCTGGCTTCTTAGTGGCTACCATTGGGACTGTGATTAACACCGTAAAGTTATATCATCTGACTTGAATTTATTCCAGGTTAACTTTAAGAACTTAAAACAAATAGCCCAATCCTATTGTTAAAATCAATATATTTTGGCCAAGCAGTGATGGCTCCCACCTTTAAGCCCAGCATGGCTCACACCTTTAAGCCCAGCACCTGGAAGGCAGAGGCAAGATGATCTCTACACGTTCAAGGCCAGCCTGGTCTACAGAGTGAGTTCCAGGATGGCTAGTGGAACAGGCTCTATTCCTTGTCCTAGCTGAGGCCAGAATGCTCTTGCCTGAGGGAGATTCTTTCTCCTGCCTCTGGCAGATACTCAGTGTTTTGAACAGGTGCTTATATTCCAAACTCAGACCCTCAGGTCTACACAGCAAGCGTTTAGTCAGCTAAGACTTCGCCCAGCTTTCTCTCCATATTCTTAACCCAAGACATTGTTGCTGATGTGAATGTTCACTCGAGAGCACAGTCACTGTCGACATCACCGCTGTCATTGCCACCACCGCCATCACCGCCATTGCTCTTTACCCTTCCTGCATCCCTTACCTTCATCTGGATCCACCCTTTTGCCTGAAGAATGATATTTCTTTCTTTTTTTTTTTTTTTTTTTAGGTGTGGTTTTTCTCACTCTATTTTTGTGTGTCTGAATATATCTTTACATACTTTTGAATGATATTTTCTATGCCTCTGACTTCGTTTCTGCTTAAAACCAGCTCAGGGTCACTTGGTGGGGACCCAGGATGTTGGTGTAGGTGTGCTGCAGAATAGAACGGGGAAGAAAATTCTCCTTTGAATCCTCTTGCTTGCTGCCGTAGAACCCCGGCAATGATGGAGCTCTAGCGCCTCCTGGTGGCCAGAAGGGTAAATGTGGCTCACAGCTAGGAAAGACTCCTACATCCTGAAGTGTTTCTACACTAAACCCAAGGTATGTCAGACAGAAACCATCCAAAGGGGAAACCCAAAACAAGTAGATAGACAAAATAGTAGAAATCCAACAGGCACTTGGATATTGAAATTATCATTTATAAATCTCAAATAAATGTGCACTCTTTGTTTATAGAGATCATAAACAAGACCGAGGATTTGGGCAGAAACCAACGGGAAGAGATGGAACAGAACACCTGTGAGGTTCAGCACCACAGACTTGGCCTCTCTGCCTTCCATCCTTTGACAGGGTCTTCTGCAGCCCAGCTGCCAGATGCTGAGACTGGGGGGTTAATTTCTCTCCATTCTGAAGGCTTGAAAAGTCCCGGGTCAAGGTGCCAGGTTGCTCATTTTCTGGAAGAAGACAGCCTTTTGTTGCACCCGTCCATGACACAGAGAGGGGGGACTTTAGTCTCTGCCTCTTCCTAGAAGGCACACCCTGGAAGACTAACCACTGGACGGCTCCATCTACTCAACTTCTCCCAGGCCTCCATCCTCGTTAAGACTTCAATGTATGGACTTTGGAGAAACTTTGGTCTGAAGCTGCCACCTGTTTTGTCTCAGCTGTTACAACTGTCCTGGTTCCTTATGGGTGTCACCTGACCACTCCCATGTGACTCAACTCACCTCAGGCCTCTACCCTGGACTCCACTTGCCCTGTTACCCCAGGATTCCCACTGCCAAGGACTAACGAAGGGAAGTGATGCCCATGGGATGAGCCTTTAACAACCTGACTTGGGCACTGAGCAGTAAAGAAACGACTCCTTTTTCTCCTCCTGCCTGGACAATCAGTGTCCGCAGCCCTGGAGAAGATGCATTCATGAGAATGGCCATTAGTCATGCTCCTCAGCATCCGTCAGTTGTACCCTGTGTCCCTTCTGTCCTCACTCCTGAGTCTCTGGAGTTTACTCCACACTGAAGCAGGAATATAGCTGGCATGGTGGCACATGCCTTTAATCCCAGCCCTTGGAAGGCAGAGGCAGGTGAATCTCTGGGAGTTCATGGCCAGCCTGATCTAAATGGTGAGATCCAGGGCAGGTGGGGCTATATAGAGAGGTATAGTCTCAAACAAATGAACAAAGGATCTCCAGCTGCACCCACACTTACTTTCTGGGTGGAATTAGTCCATCTGGATGCCATAGCAAAGAGAAGACCCACAAGTCAGAGGCTTACAACAGCTGGAATTTACTCCCTCACAGCCCTGGAGCCAGGGGTGTGAAACCAAGGTGGCAGCCAGACTGGGCCTTGACACACCTGTAAGGCTGCTTCTTCACATCATCAGCTTGTAGCACAAGGGAAGAAAGGCCCTGACCGCTAGGCTTTCTCACCTCAGTGTCTCCCTGTAGGTTTTCCTCTGTCTGTCTAAGTTCCAAATTTTCCCATTTAATAGAGAAGGGCTCTGGCGCACCTTCACAGCCTGGTGCTAATGGGTTGGCCTCCATAAAGAACCTCATGGGGCTTCCTTTTGAGGAAACACAATTTAACATGTATCACTAGGAAATTCTAGAAAAACCAAACCCAGGAAGGGGATGGGGGGAAGTGCTGACTAGGCAAGCACGGGGACCTAAGTGTGGAACCCCAACACTCAAGGAAATGCTAAGCATGACAGCACACGCCTGTAACCCAGCACTGAAAAGATGGAGACAGGAGGATCCTGGGGCTCGCTGGCCAGCCAGGCTAGCTGAAACAGCAAGCTTCATTCATTGAGGGGGGTTCTCAAAACATAAAATGGAGAGCAACTGGGGAAATACCAAAGTTGACCTCTGACCTACACACACCCAGGAAAAGTAAAAGAAATATATGTCTAACTTCCAAAATGTGTGTATGTATGCATATATGTATGAATGAGTTTGTGTACAGGAATATGTATGTGTGTAAATGTAATACATGTAGGTATAGCAAAAATGTGTGCATGTACTACAGTGATGTACAGTTGTGTGTGTATGCATGTAATGTGTGTGCATGTATGTGTACATGTATGTATAATACTATGTGTGTATGTACACACTGGACTCACCTTCTTGTTCATTAGATATGAAACTGAAGACTCTAAGCTGCCACAGAGTTGTGCACTGTCTGTGGGCAATGTTGTTTCTTCTCTCCTGTCTAAGCAAGTGAAGCCGGTGACTTTGTGCCGGTGTCTTTGGCCTCTCTTGGCAGAGCTGAGTGCCTTTCACATCCTGTGTCTGTGTGGTTCTCTGCCTTGTTCAAAATGAAATGTTTCCAGAAAAGTGCGTTTGCACATGGTTTTGACAACTCTCAATTTTGACTGCCAGAAAGTTTCTAGCATTAAAAAATGTCATTCCAGAGGTTTTTCTACCTAATTCAGAGAATTCCGAAGACTATGTAAAATGCTACCAAATGGCGGGAAGCAATAACAAATAGTCTGAGTTTTACTTTTCCTTCCCCCATATAAATGCTTAACAGAACTACTCAGATTAACTTGTCGGTGGCGAATTTAAATTCAAAACTACAAATTTCCTTTCAGTCTGTGAAACTTACTATATTCAGTGTGCCTACAGCTAGGTGTCCAAATGTGCTGCCATTCTTAATTGTACAGACTCACTAAGAACCTGTCAGTACAGCAAATGCATATTAGAAATGTGAGGAGAGAGAGAGAATAGATGGTAGATAGGTAGATAGACAGACAGATAGACAGATGATAGATGATGGATGGGTAGATAGATGATAGATAGGCAGACAGACAGGTAGATGATAGATATATACATACATACATAGACTGATACATAGATAGATGATAGACAGGTGACAGATGACAGATAGATTTTAGATAGATAGATAGACAGATAGATAGGGGGAAGTGAGACAACAGAAAACTCAAGAGCAAATCAGTAGTTGCTCTGCAGACAAGATGCCAGCGTAGAGGAAAGGCAGAAATGCCCGTCGTGCTGGCTTGGTGCAAGAGCATGAGAAGTCCCTGCCCTCTTTTCCCACAGGCCAGGACCTGCCCCCTCCCCATACACCACACCCTGTCGGCTCGGATAGAAAGCCTCATCTTTACATCCACTAATGTGGGGCTGAGACTGACCCCTCCCCATCTCTGATGAGGACTCCGTCTGCAGCTGCCTCTAACTTTCTAATTCTCAGAGTTCTGACATGAGCACTTGCGAGCATCTGGCTAAGGAGAGGGGTTCAGTGCCTCCCCTCTTCCCCAACAAACTCTATGTGCATCTCATTCTGAAATGGACCACAACTGTTTATTCCTCATACATACCGCACGCGCGCGCGCGCGCGCACACACACACACACACACACATGTGCACACATACACTACATAGGAAGGGAGGGAGGAGGGAGGGAGTTTCAGATTGTCTGTCATAGCAAGGTAATCTTTTGAAGCTATGACAAGGGACAGTGCAGCTGCAACAGTCACGCAGCACCTGTGTGCTCTTGTTCTTCTGACTTCTAGACTACATGAGGAAACCAGAAGCGTGGAAGGAAACACACATCGGTTCCATGGAGAAACTGAAGGCGGCCTGTTCAGTTTAAATATTATTTTTCAGGTTCTTTCGCTCAGGAGAGGCGACCCAATTTCACTCGGATGTCTTGAGAATAATAATGTTTAAATAGAGCAAATGAAGAGAGACGGGGGGGGGGGGGAGGGAGGGAGGGAGAATAGCCTACCTTTCCAACCCCAGGGTATCTGTAGACTCCCAGGAATGGGAAAGTCAGAGGTCTCCAGCAAGATTTGATCCAAAAAATCAACACAAGCCACATCAGTGAAGCCTCTGTATGTGAACGGCAGTGTTCGGCAGCTGGGCTGGTCCACTGAGCCAATGAGAATTGTGGTGTTATCTCTAACCCCAGAAGAAGGAAAACAGAAGCTAAAAACACCAGAAACGTCAACCAATTCACAAACGCGTGGTAATTAAATAACTAATGGGAATTACACAACTGACAAATCAAATAAGAAATTAAAAGGGGTGCCGGGCAGTGGTGGTGCATGCCTTTAATCCCAGCACTTGGGAGGCAGAGGCAGGTGGATTTCTGAGTTCGAGGCCAGCCTGGTCTACAGAGTGAGTTCCAGGACATCCAGGGCTACACAGAGAAACCCTGTCTCAAAAAACCAAAAAAAAGAAAGAAAGAAAGAAAGAAAGGAAAAGAAATTAAAAGGGGAATTTTTAAATGTCTTGAGACAAAATTATAAATAAACAAATAAACAATGTAACAAACTTCAATACCATAAGACCCACCAAATATTACTCCTCACAGGACAGAAAAGGAACTGACTGTACCTTAGAGAGGAGAAAATAGTGAGGGAAAAACAGTAATTCGCCAAGACCCGAGAAGAACGGAAGACAATTAATAAAGCTAAGCGTGAGGGTTTGAAGGACAGGGCTGAGCCAGGGGGAACCAGGACGGCCTCCGCCTCAGAGCTCCCACCTTGCTGCCTCCTGAGTAACTGGCAAACCTTTAACTAGACAGAAAATGGAGAAAGGACACAAATAGACTAAGATGTGAAGTCCGTACAACTACCACCACAGAGATAGAGTCAAAACGGATTCCTGGACAGAGACAGACTCGAGACTGAGACTAACCCAGGAAGGAACTAAGAACTAAGCAGAACAGTAAGAAAGACTGGAAAAGAAATCTCCCAATGGTGGGCACGGCAGGGTCTAGAGCAGGGGTCTCCGTTAAAAACAAAGCAAACTCTTCTGGCAGAAAGGAACAGGTCAGGCCAGATGGGAGCCCCAGGAAACAATGAATTACCCGGTAGGGAGAACGCTTCGTTAAGCCCCAACAGACAGCGACCATGCCAAGCAAAACAGGTGCATGCTAAGTTGAACATGCATGCGGCAGGCAATATCTCTGTCACCAAGCTGGCCAACCTGAGCTCCATGTCCAGGCCATACGTGGTAGAAAGAGAGAACAGCCTCCCACAAGTCGTCCCCTGACCTCCACATGTGTGCTGTGCCCCCCACACACATACAAACAGAGAGACATCAACAAACAAATGAATAAGTAAATGCAGTAATAACAAATCTGTAGGAAGAAGAGATTTTAAACATAAAGGAATTTTTAAAAAAACAGCCCCACAGTTCAGCGTAATTGGCGAAAAGAACGAGGCAAAAATCTATACTACACCTTAATGAGTAAGAAACGCAAGCTGGGATCTTCCATGCAACCTTTAAAGACAGTAAAAGAACACGTAGCTTACAAGGAAGTAGAGAAACATGGAAGGTTCCTAGAAACTGAAAAGACATACAAGAGATGATAATTCTACTGGGTGGTACTGCGCGGATACAAACCGAAACGCATCAGTAACTACAAGAACGGCATAAAGGCCAAGAGCCCAAAACCTCAGTCAGAAAAGACATGGCTGCAAGCTCAATATCCAACCACTAAAAGGCTAAGGGCCTGGGGAGCCGGCTCAGTTCCTACCCCGTAGTGTGAGCGTCTGAACTCCCCAGAAATGTGGTCCCATTTCATTTCTGTGGATGAGATAAAATGCGCAAAAAGCAACTATGCGGAAGCTTTAGTTCCTAAGCCCAGGTCACAGTCCATCACTGCAGGGAGGTCACCACTGCAGCTGCTTAGAGCACCGGGTCACGTCGCAGCTCCAGTCAAGAGCACGCATGCGCATGCGTAGTTCTCAGCCCAGCGATGAACGCATGCATGCACAGTACTCAGCCTGCCTACTCTACTCACACACAGTGAGGGGAAGGGGGACCCACACCAGGAAACGATGCCACCCACATCAAACTGGATCTTCCCACATCAATTGTGGTGATTACGACAATCCCCACAGGCCAACCTGGTCAACGCAATTATTCCAGGCTCTCTTCCCTGGTGATCCTAGGCTGTGTGAAGTTGACAATTAAGACCAAGCAGCACCCCTTGTAGCCCTGGCTACAATAGCCCACGTCTATAACCACAGCACTCTTATGGCGAGATAGGAGGCAGAGACAGGCGATGCCTGGAAGCTCTCAGGTCATGTATGCACGTATATGATGTTGACACCAGAGGTCAACATCAGGTGTCATGCACCATCCCTGTCCACCTTATTGTTTGAGACAGAGTCTCTCCCTGAACCTGGAACTTGCCGATTTTCTGCGGCTGGAACAAAAACTCCAGGAATCTGCCTGTCTCTGCATCCCCCATGCTGAGATTATAGACATGCCCAGGTTTTTACATGGATGTAATGGGATTTTCTCCGCGTGCCAGCTCCCAAATAATGACACGGAGACCTTTTATTTTATTAGAAGCTTTGACGCTGTAGCTGGGAAGATTCTCAACTATGTCCGGACACATGGCCCATTACCTCTCAGTCTCTAGTCCCGGCACTTGCTTCTTCCTGTGTCTCTGGCTGGTGAGTCGGGGAGCCTAAATCTTCCCCAGAGTTCCTCACTCTGCCTGAAGGTTCAGCGTTCCCTCTTCCTTGCTATTGGCCATTGGATTTTTGTTAAACCAATCAGAAGACAACAGAGGGAGTATTTACAAATACCTAAGCCAGTGATCCAATAAAAATAACGATATCAAAGTCTGCTCTGCACTCAATTCTCTGCCAGCCCAAAAATCAGCATTTGAATAATACCGAGGCAGTCTTTACACAGTGCACAAAAAGATCACCTCAGCATGGACGGCTGTAGAGTTCTGAACTCAGGTTTGTGCAACAAGTCAGTTACTGACTTAGCCATCTCTCCTGCCCCACCCCCTATGTTGTTCTTAAAATTATAGATTAAATGTGGGTCAGAGATTAGGATCGCTGTCAGCACCCGATACACATTTAAGAGCTCTTTAACCATGTACTGGAGCCATACTTACTTCTTGTTGTTGTTTGTTTGTCTTGCCCTGGCTGTCCTGGAACTCACTCTGTAGACCAGACTGACCTCGAACTCAGAAATCCGCCTGCCTCTGCCTCCCGAGTGCTGGGATTAAAGGCGTGCGCCACCACTGCCCGGCTCACATTCTCATATTAGAGAAAACAATGGTCTCAAACCAGCCACCTAAGCCTCCATCTTGAGAAACTGAGGAAAAGAGAGGCAAAGCCAAGGCACACGGGAGGAATAATAGCTACAACCACAGACACACACACACAAAAAAAAAGCCAACGAACCTCCACAGGAACTCTGTGAAATAACAGGAAAACTGACGCACCATGACAAGAATATAAAGAAACAATTGCAGAAATAAACATGAGTTATCAATAGCAGAAATTAAAGAGGAGTTAACAATGATGGCCACATTAATAGTGGATTAAACACACAACTCCAGACAAGCAGAGTCAACAATGGCGATAAAAATCCCATTCTGAAAATCACACGATCTACAAACTCACCCAAGGTGGGGGGCTGGGGGGGGGGGAGACGGATAACTTGGCCGTCTTTTATCTGTGTGAGAAAATGAATTGGTCCCCCAAGTTGTTCTAAGAACAAAATCTGGGCCAGCCGTCTCCACGGGCAACTTCTAGAATTTTTCATGGAAGAAATCGCAGGGTTCCATCTAGTCTCCCCACAGATTAGAAACAAGGGGAATCTTTCCAAACTCATTTCATGAAGCAAGTAATTATCCTGGTAGAGGAGGGGAAGAGGGAGGGGAAGAGGAGAGAGAAAGTCAGTACAGGAAGGTGAAACTAAGCCGTAAGCCCTTGAAAATATAAAGACATTTAATCCCAGCACTCGGGAGGCAGAGGCAGGCGGATTTCTGAGTTCGAGGCCAGCCTGGTCTACAGGGTGAGTTCCAGGACAGCCAGGGCTACACAGCGAAACCTTGCCTCGAAAAACCAAAACCAAGAAAAAGAAAATATAAATACAAAAATCCACAGCATAAAGCTGTCGAACAGATTCCAGAAATACATTCAAAGCATCAAGATCCCTCAGCCAAGTAGATCTTAGTCCAGAAAAGGAAGGCTGCTTGAATATTTGGAAATCAAAGCAACCCACCCCCACTAACAAATAAAAGAAGAAAACCATACGATTTTATCAATCGCTGCAGAAACAGCATGAGCCTGTGCATATGTTCAAACTCAGAATTTAGGCTGGGCATGGAGGCACAGGCCTCTGCTCTCAGCACTCAGGAGGCAGAGGCAGGAGGAGCTCTGTGAGTTTGAGGCCAGCCTGGTCTACATGGCAAGTTCTTGGCATGACGAGACTGCGCCTCATAAAAGGTGGAGGGGAGGAGAGGCTGGAAGAGGGAAAAAACTCTTTTAAGAAATTATTAAAATACAGCAGAAATTAAGTAGAAAACATAATTGGAAAAAATCAATAAATTTGAAGTTAATTTTAAATCTGGGCACTCATGTATGTATTTCCAGACATACACGTAATTAAAACTAAAATAAAGCCTTTAAAAAAAATAGGCTGGGAATTAGCTCAGCAATTAAGAGTCTTTCAGGGGACCCCAATTCGGCATCCATGAAGGGTGGCTTCCAACTGTCTGGCCCCTTCCGGCCTCTGTGGATACCTGCATTAGCATGCTCATACACACACACACAGATACATAATTAAAGATAAAACGAATGGCTCGTTAAGTCATTAAAATACTAAACCCTAGCAAGAGTGATAAGACGTAAAACAGAGACAAAAGCCAAACTGTTGACGTCAGTCATTTTAAAGGAGACATCTCTACAAACTCACAAAGTCAAAAAAAAAAAAGCCTTAAGCACAGTGTGCCAAAAAATTGACACTCTGATTAAATGTACAAATGTATAGATGTATAAATTCCCAGACTGACAGATAACGGCTGAATTGTGGTGAGTCCAACCATGAAACGGAATTGCCCTAATTTTCCTTTTTCTTTTCTTCTTTTCGTTTCTTTTTAAGACAAGGGTTCTCTGTATAGCCCTGGCTATCTCAGAATTCATTATGTAGACCAGGCTGGCCTCAAACTCACAGAGCTCCATCTGCCTCTGCCTTCTGGGTGCTGGGATTAAAGGCATGCGCCACCTCTGCACCACCACCATCACCGGGCTTCTTTTCTTTTTCTTTTTCAATATTTACTTTTACCCTCATTAATCTCTTTATTATCTGCCACATGTATGCAATGCCCATAGAGGCCAGAAGAGGGCGTCAGATCCCTCTAGAAATTTACAGGTGGCTGTGAGCCAAGTTATGGGCGTTAGAGAACCAACTCGTTCCTCTGCAGGAGCAGCTAGTGCTCTTAACCACGGAGCCCGCTCTCCAGCCCTCCTGGGTTTCTAATGAAGACAATTTCAGAACCATCGCCTGATAATTCCACCACATTTGGGGGGAATGTTGACACCAATGTTTCCCAACTTATTCAGGAAAGTAGAAAGAGAAGAAATGTTTTCCAGGTCTTAATACAATACCAGCATATCCTGGAGAAAGATAACACATTGATGTTTTAATACCTGGAGTCATCATTTCCAACAACATAAACATAAAAATATTAAACAATACATTTTTTTTGTAAAGCAAAATGTTAACGATATACCCAGCAATAAATGCCAAGGTCCAAAGAGTAACCTACCTTCACAGGAGAATCTATGGAACCAATCTTCACAGGAAAATCTATGGGGACAATCTATGTAACCTACCTCACAGGAGAAGCCATGCCCACCGGTCAGGTTTCCCCCAAGAATGCAGAAAACATTCAATGATGTATAAAACACTGGAAGCCAACACTTGGAGTATTTTTTTTTCTTTTTTTCTCCTTTCTGTGTGCATGTATGTAAAAGAAGTACTCATACATACATGAATGCTCATGGAGGTCAGCAGTCAACACTGGGTCCCTTCCTCAAGCATCCTCCAACCTATTTTTTGAGACAGGGTCTCCCACCACATAAGGAGCTCGCTAATTGGCTAGGCTGGCTGGCTAGTGAGCCCCAGAGCATGCGCTGTCTCACTCAGCTGTTATGTGCGTGCTGGGGATCTGAACTCTAGCACTCATGTTTGTACATAGACACTTCACCAGTTGAGCCAACTCCCTAGGCCTCAGTTAGCACTTGTAGTGATTAATTTAATGTATGGACACTATGGAGCCACGAAGTGCCAGTCATTTGATCAAACGTCCATCTGTGACTCTGTCCGAGGTTACTCCTGCAAATGATAACAATGGAGTGGCCCCAGCAATACGCCCTCCCCTCCATGAAGTAAATGGGCTTCATTAATGAGCTGAGGGCTGAGCAAAACAAAGCAATCAAATCCAACTGGTGAGAGGGCTCAGCCAGTAAAGGCACTTGCTTCAAGCAAGTTAGAACTGCTCAGAAACTGACCAGAGTCCTTCCAAACTCCTAACTATTCCAAATCCCTAACACTGTGATGACCACGCCTGCCACACCCCGCATCCCCAGCCCACCATGAAAATACAGTCCCCAGATCAGGAAAATTATCCCAGTCTGTTCCCGACCCCTCCCTTTTTGTTGCTAAAATTCCTCCTCAGAGGAGACATTAGCAAAGTCCACTCCTCCTCCTCCTCCACAGGAACACACCAAGGCACAGTTCTGCCAAAGTGACATTGAGAAATCACTGCATTTACTGGGCTTCTTTGCAGAGGGTAGGGTGAGGGATTACAAACACTGGCCTAAAAAACCTTACCCAGCAAGGACAAGGGCTTCCCCGCAGCCACACAAATGCAGTCCCCGCTCAGGTCTTTCCCTCTAGCCCCTTCCCAAGGCCTCATGCAGAGTTGCCATGACATAGGGAACAGTTGGATACTCAGGGCAGAATCCAGAGCCCTACCCTACCCCACTAGGAGGAGGGGCATAAATGGTTAACAAGCCCAGCTGGGGTGCTCTTTTGCTGAATGCCTCAAGGTAGTATTAGCTTAGACACTAACATCTGGCAGTGCTGCGTGTCCGGCGCAGGGACACACACACACACACACACACACACACACACACACCTGCTGAGCGTACAGTGTTTCCTGTTAAAATAGGAGGAGCCTAGTTCCAAGCTCCAGTATACCAGAGTTGCAGGCAGGGCAGGCAGCAGTGGATGAGCAGAGACAAGTGGATCTCAGGACCTTGCTGGCCAGTTATTCCAGCCAAAAGGGCCAGTTGAAAGTTCAGTGAGAGGCTCTTTCAAAAAATAAAGTGGAGAAAGATAGAGAAAGACATTCAACATCGATCTCTGGCATCTACATGCTCATGAACTAGTGAACACACCCACATGCACACACACACACACACACACACACACACACACTAGTGTACACTCACACGCACACACAGATGCAAATGCAATGAAAAATCTAGCATGTAGCCCCAATGCCCACCCAGAGACAGGAGATCTAGGTTGTCCTCAAAGCCTAAGACTGCTCCCAAGCGTCCTCGGCAGAGTGGGAGTAGAGTGGCCTGTGTTGACACATCCTGTCCACCTGCCAGCAAGGCATAGGCTGCCTGCAGAAAAGCCAGGAGGAGCTCAGAAAAATCACCCAGCTGAGAACTCCAGGGTGCAATGATAGGCTTTGACCACCAGATGGCGCTCAAGGATCAGACTTGCTTTTTTTAGGCCACAGAAAACACCCATCACTGAATGCCTAAGTTTATTGGCTGTGTTAGCTCCGTCCTTGCAACCCTTTATGAGGTGTTTGATGTTTCTATTTCACAGATGAAAACTGAAGCTTGAGATTATGCAGTGACCCTTAGCAGAAGGCTCATCATCACGATGGTCACCCTGGGCCACCCCAAGCCATTGTGTAGAACATTTCAGAAGAAAGCTTCCTAAAATGATTCATCCACCTGAGAGCTGCTGAAAGTGTGGGGCCCTGGGGTGAGCCCAAAAAGGATGCAGCAGAAGGGGTGGTGGTGGCAATGGCTGCAGCTCACACCTTTACGCCTTTAATCCCAGCACTCAGGAGACAAAAGCAGAAGGATTTCTGAGTTCAAAGCCAGCCTGTTCTACAGAGTGAGTTCTAGAACAGCCAGGGCTACACAGAGAAATCTTGTCTCCAAAACAAACAAATGGTCCAGCAAACGCACACAGGCTTTTATCCAGGTGACTGGAGCTCTGGGCCAGATCTGGAGTTTCTACAGGACCATAAACTGGGATAAGGCCATATGACACCAGAAAAAGCCTTCTCCTGGCTACCTGTCATAGTTAGGTTTTACTGCTGTGAACAGACACCATGACCAAGGTAACTCTTATAAGGACAACATTTAACTGGGCTGGCTTACAGGTTCAGAGGTTCAGTCCATTATCATCAAGGCGGGAGCATGGCAGCATCCAGGCAGGCATAGTACAGGAAGAGCTGAGAGTTCTACATCTTCATCTGAAGGCTGCTAGCAGAACACTGACTTCCAGGCAGCTAGGAGTAAGGTCTTAAAGCCCATGCCCACAGTGACACACCTACTCCAACAAGGCCACGCCCACTCCAACAAGGCCACACCTACTCTAACAGGGCCACACCCTCTAATGGTGCCACCCCCTGGGCTGAACATATATAAACCACTGTACTACCTAAATCCCATTTCACGTGGTCCTGCACATAGCCCTAGGGACCCTGTCCAGAATCCAGGGCCACATCCATTCCTCAGCTCTACAAAGCCCAGCACCCATGGCGCTCCTTCCTGGTAGATACTTTGGGGACAGAGGGACAAATGGAGAAAAGAGGAAAGAAGAGATGTTGAGGACAGATTGCAACAGGGTACAGGGCTGTTTGGGGACCTGTGAGTAGGTTCCAAGAAGCTGGCATGACAAGAGAAGGCTTGCTGAGTGAGGCAAACGTGTGTCACAAGAGGCCACCACGTGAGCTTAGGAACAGAGGTCTACCCCGTAGCTATGGAAGCCTGTGCTCCAGAGAACTCAGAGCTCCCGAATCAGCAATGCTGCAGAGAGAGTATCCGCTCAGAAGTTGCAGGAACCAGGAAATCCTCCTCCAACAAAACACCCAAGAAAATTCCAAACACTGAAGAGGAAGGCGGAGGTGCCTATGCTGAGGAGGTGTGAGGTAGCGTTCACTCGTTGCCATAGCTACAACAGGAGCACCGGAGTGTCCTGCTTGAGAGAATGCCAGGAACTCAATCCTTATAGCTGGCTAGGAGGCCAATGTCAGTCCCCTCTGGAGAGGGGACAGGGGTTGAGAGGTCCGCTCACATGCCACTGCACACAGCCAGTCTCCCTCCCTGGACCAGATCTTTGCACAGGTATACTGAGGTCCCCTCCTTTGACAGACCTTCACCTAGAAGGACCACGGCTGGTTTCATCCAGTTATTTACTTTCTTGTAAAAGTAACTTTATTCTCTTGTACAATTGTCATCTCTGAGGCTTACTGCTTCAGTCTGCTGAGGCCTGGTTCTGAAAGTGTCTAACACAGCGAAATCCTGTCTCCAAAGGAGAAAAGACCGAGACAGACTGTGTGTGCACACCACAGGGAGCCTCTAGTAGGGTAATACCCAGTGAACCTTTGCCTTATAACCCAAGAGCACCTTGGACATATGGAGAGGTACACGGTGTAGTGAGAATTCTGTTTTCTTTAAAACCCTGGTTATGTTATGTGAATGTGTTTTTTGTTTGTTTGTTTGTTTTACCCCCAAGTGTGGGATATGTGGCTGCTTCAGATTGTCCACAGCTGCTATGATTTGTCTTGTGCTCTAGAAGGGGTGTTATTTTTGCCCCCTGTAGACAGTTTACATTTAGAATTCTGGGGAAACCAGGTAGTGGTGGCGCACACCTTTCATCCCAGCACTCGGGAGGCAGAGGCAGGCAGATTTCTGAGTTCGAGGCCAGCCTGGTCTACAGAGTGAGTTCCAGGACAGCCAGGGCTACACAGAGAAACCCTGTCTCGAAAAACCAAAAAATAAAATAAAATAAAAATAAAATAGAATTCTGGGGATTCTTGAAAGGTATAAATGAGAGCGCCCAGAGAGGGCCTGTGATGGTGGCTGCTTCCCCTGCTGCTCCTTGTTACTGAGTAAAGAGACAAGAAGAAACTGGATATCCTGATGGTGAAGACTGGACTGGCCCCAAGGTACTCGACACCCCTAATCAGCAAGAAGTAGTTTAATGAGATGACACCCTTTCCTCTAATCTTCTTCCTCTCCTACCTTGTGTTGGGGTTGGAGGTTGGTCAGGGATAGGACAGAGAAGGGTGGTAGATATGAGAACCCAATAAAGTGTGACAATAAAGTCATGGTCCCAGAGAACTGCCACAGCGGCAGAGCCTGGAGCAGACTTGCTCTGAACCCTTTGCTCCTGCCTGGCAAACTGCAGAGCCTTCTGCCTGGGTAAAGGTGTGGCTGCTACCTCACAGATTTAAAGAATAAGACACACCCTCATGCATCCAGAAGGGCCCTGTCCCATGGGCCTAGAGGACAAGAGCTTGGTGCCAGAAAGTTACTGCGATGTGACAAAATGTTTCCTAGGGAACACATCCATCTACTTACCCCAGATAGGGAACTCAGGACAAACCAAAGTATGAAACTACCAAAGTCCAGCTTAGTGAGCCAGTGAGTTTTATTGGGGTTACTAACAGGAATATGGGTGAGGGGTCACTTCCAGGAGCAGAAATGACTCGAAGACAGCTGTGTTACCAAAGTCCACTTCAGCATGGGTGACAGTTCACACGGCAGGGAACCTGGAGCACATTGCACAGCCTTCAAGCAGCTCAACAGGTTGGGGTGTTCTTTCCAAGTGACTCTTATCTAAACCACTTCAGAGCTGCCGGTCTGACATGAATCTCCTTGTAGCTTTTCTCCTTTTGGAATCTTCGGTGCTGCTCACCTCACTTTGTCTGAGAGGGTCTCTCAGCCTTTACTGTTTACTCCAAGAAGTAGGGGCCAAGTGAATCTGGTCAGTTTCAGGGACTTCCTGAAGTTAGAGTTGTTTACCTCCCTGTTTAAGGAGCTTCCCTTCAGGATAGAAAAACTTAACCCAGCAGCCACCTTCCCTGACTGTTAGAACTTGCCCTGCTGGGTTTGGGCTCACCTGGGTTCTATCAGTCCTTCCTTGCCTATTTCTCTCTGCCAGGTGGAGGTGTCTGTCCTGTGCCTAACCCACCACTGTATTCTGGAACACAGCAGTACCTGGATTTTATAGGTTCAAGAGTGGAGAGTGGCATGCCTCTGAGATGGACCCTGAGTCTCACCCACATCTAATACAGCTGACTTTGAACTTCAGATGTCTGACATGATATCAGAATTGTTAAGACATTGGGTGATTGACTGACTTGACTGTGTCAGAACAAAGGATATAAATTTGGAGAGTCCAGGAGCAGTGTGCTCTAGGCTGGAGAGCCATGTCCTGACAAAATTTCAATGTTTAAAATCCTGTTAGAATTTAGACCAGACTGTGACACAGGCCACACAGCAGCTCCCCAGCCTCATCACCCCAACCTCAAACACTAGCAGTCACTCTACTGAGACCACTGCTTGACTCCCTGACAGGTTTACAGGTGCCTGCCTCTTCCCTGCCACCTGCTGGGAATCAGAGCCTGGCTTCAGTCTTGCTGTGAGGCCTTCCTTCTTCAGAGACTTCCAAGAAGAGACCCCACCATGCTGTTTATGGCCCTGGGTCCAGAACCCTTCAGAGTATCTGTCTGTCTATCCATGGTATTGCTATTTCTTCTGTGGAGAGTGGAGAAATCCTTCAGTAAAAATGTTTAAGGAGTGTGTAAAGTAGTGGATGGGTGTGTCTTAGGGTTTCCATTGCTATGAACAGACACCATGATCAAGGCAACTTTGATTTAACATTTAATGTTTGATTTTAAACATTTTAATTGGGGCTGGCTTACAGTTTCAGAGGTTCAGTCCATTATCATCATGGCGGGAAGCATGGCAGCATCCAGGCAGACATGGTGCTGGAGAAAGAGCTGAGAGTTCTACATCTTAATTCAAAGGCAACCAGGAGAGACTGGCATCCTCAGACAGCTAGGAGGAAGCTCTCTTCCACAATGGGTTCGGACCTCAAAGCCCACCCCCAAAGTGACACACTTCCTCCAACAAGGCCACACCTCCCAGTAGTGCCACTCCCTGGGCCAAGCATATTCAAGCCACCGAAGGGTGTGTGTATTCAGACTCATGGGAAGTGGCAAAGTATTCCTTGGCTCAGATTCAGGAATAGCAAAGCCTTAGTTTGGTTTATGTATAGGTGTTGGCAGTGTGTGCAAAGACTAGTAACCATAGCTTCCTCCTCCAGGTGACTTCGGTTTTTCTGTACATGTGTCTGTGTGTCTGTCCTTTCCTTTATTCCCTTATCATCCTGTCTCAGTGTTCTACTGCTGTGAAGAGATACTAGGGCAACTTGTACAAAGAAAAGTATTGAGTTGGGGTGTTTAGCTGTCTAGTCCATTATCATCATGGCGGGGAGCATGGCAGCACACAGGCAGACATGGTCCTGAAGAAGAAGCTGAGAGGTCGACATCCAGATCCACAGAAAGCAAGAAGAGAGAGGCCTGGCTTGTACTTTTGAAACCTCAAAGCCCACCTCCAGTGACACATTTCCCCCAAAAGGCCACACCTCCTAACCCTTTTCAAGTAGTGCCACTCTCTGTCCTTCACATATGAACCTATGGGGACCATTCTTAATCAAACCACCATATACCCCGATCGTGTTTCCAAGACCAAGCTGTGCTGGACACTGGCCCTCTTCCAATAGATTTCATATCCTCAACATATGTCTCAGTGTCTCCGCCGAACTCCACACCCAAGTCCCCTTCACTAAACCCCAAGGAAAGCACTAGGGACTCTGAAAGGTGATTCTCTCGGGAGGGTGGAGCCCTTGCAAATGGGATTAGTGCCCTTACGAAAGAGATCCAGAGACCACCGACAACGTCTCTTTGTCCTGTGAAACCACAAGTGAAAAGATGACCAGAATAAGGGCCTCCAGCTCAGGCCCAGCAGGCTAGCAGAGGCAGAGCAATGGCTCACTTGCACGGATGAGCCATCAAACACAACAGAAAATGGGGCCTATGAATGATGTGAGAAGATTAGCAGAAAACTGCAGAGTTGACATGAACCTAGGAGTCCACAGAGCAAGCTCCGGATGGCCAGACTAGGAACAGAGTAGAAAATTAAATAAGAAAGGACTGAGTTACAGCTCAACAAGGGAAGTACATCCATCCGGGAGCCCAGCCCCAGAAGGACAAACACCACCTGCTCTCTCTGGCTTCAAATGGTTACATTTGTATACCTTTAAGTGTAGCAGTCAAGACACTGGAAAGGGGCCACAGGACAGGTGCAGGAAGAGGTCTTCCGGGTTGAGAGGATGGTAGACTGCACTGAGAAGAAAGTAAAGGACGGACACTGGAGGTTAAATATTTACCCGAGAATTGGGGCTGGGGTGAGGAGAAAAGGCATAGGGTAAATAACCCAAGTTAAGGATGTATAAAAGCAAAACCCTTATGAAAACCCACTACGTGTTTTGCTAATTAAAAATATATTTTTAAAAAATGGTTTGAACAGAGATACTCTGCATAGGTGTAAAATGTTACTCCCAGAAGACATTGGGTTTTAAATTAAAATCTCCATTCTAGGTGTGGAATATTCCCTGAGTTCTGGGTTAGAAAGCCCCCAAAGTCTTCAAACAACCCAGGCTTTGCTGTTGCTTCTGGTTGGCCATCTCACCTAGGTAGCAAGACCTTATTGCTGAAAACACTGCTTTTAAGGCATACAGAAATCAAGCTGGAACTTGCCTGAAAACGCCCTCCCTGTTGATTGGCTTTTGTAATGCCTCTGGGAGAAGGAAGAGAGGCCAGTGACAGCAATGCCCATGTGTGAGTCCTGAATGCTGCAACTGAGCTGCCAAGCAAGATGCGCCCACTGGAGCAATAGTGGATGAGGTCATAGGGGTGACCACCTGCGCTGGAGCAATAGTGGATGAGGTCATAGGGTGACCACCTGCACTGGAG
>JADRCH010000284.1:757350-783337 GCA_019843965.1 Rhynchomys soricoides
ATAGGGTGACCAACTGCACTGGAGCAATAGTGGATGAGGTCATAGGGGTGAACACCTGCGCTGGAGCAATAGTGGATGAGGTCATAGGGGTGACCACCTACACTGGAGCAATAGTGGATGATGTCATAGGGTGACCACCTGCACTGGTGCAATAGTGGATGAGGTCATAGGGTGACCACCTGCACTGGTGCAATAGTGGATGAGGTCATAGGGTGACCACCTGCTTTCAGACTGGATCTGAGGCCTGCTTTGCAGGAGCAAATTCATACCTGATGCTTTAAACTGAGTCAAGAGTCCATGGTTTAGAAGGTCACACACCCTAGAGGAGAGAACCTGCTACTGTCATCTTGCTAAGTGATATGTTGTCAAAGTGCTTTGGAAATATTTGTGCTTATACCCACAGATTTGTACTGCTCCCAACACTGCCCAGAGAGAGATGTTTCTTCTTGCTGTGATCAGCAGCTAATGTAGCATCCTATCATTGGCCAAGAGCTGAGAATAAGCGACTCAAGAGAGAATAAGTGAGCGCTCAGCCCTACGCGTGCTATCACCATCAGATACTCCCAGCCGAGGCTCAGGAACCTCATGGAAGAGGGAGCCTCTGCTAAGCACTGGAGGATAGGGGAGATTACCCTGAAATGCCATCCCTGGGACATGACTCTGCTATTTCACTCAGGAACTCTCTGTCCCTATGGCTAATGCACACACCAGCAGGCAACACTGACTGGACTCAGTAGATAACAAAATCCTATGGAGGTGGGAGAGGGGACAGTGTGGGGGAGAGGAGTGGGGAGTTGGGGTGAAAGGGATCAAAACACATTGTATATCCGTAGGAAAGTGTCAAGGAATCAGTCAAAGATATTATAAGAAAGAAAATACAGCCCTGTAAAGGAGGTAGGGGACAGGGCGGTTGGAGCAGTGCTGTTGTTTTGAGTCTTGCCTAAATATTACTACTGCAGGCTAGTACCACCAGTGGTGAATGCATGCCTTGGCCTGGGGTGACCTTCTGAATTCCCACAGACCCAGCTTACTGTTAGTAAGAAAGACAGCAGAGAAGTCCTGACCAGGGGTAAAGAGGGGCATCCTGAAAACCACAGGACCGTCCATTAATCCCACAGCCTGGAGGACATAGACCACCGACCCAAATTATGGCCAAATGAAAGCAAGCTTTATTTGTGTACACATCTGCAGCTGTCTCCCCTGAAGGTGAGGTTCACAAGACCAGCCCTGAGCCAATTTCTCAAGCCCTTTCCTATAGCACAAAACCACAGGATGGGGGCTTCTGCATGTAAGTGTGGTTACAGAAGCGAGACCAGGCAGCTAAGGCAAAGTGGGTCATGGAGCAATGGGCACAGATCATTGCTGAGAACGGGTGGCTCTGAGTTGGTTAATGGTACCGTCTATGTTTATGGGAATAAAGTGCAGCCCAGCTCTGAAAAGCAGAAAAGTTTTATAGTAAACAGTGGAGATGGGCTGGTTTCTCACTGTCCAGGGAAGTAGACACAAGGACAGCCTCAAAGATGTCACAGACAGAAAAGCCTGGGGGTGCTGGTTGAGTACGTTCATGTGGTACCCTGGATAAGAGCTTGGGACAAAGAGAATATAAGGGAAACTGAGGAAATCTGAATAGAGCTTAGAGCACATGTGGGGACGCTGGTTCCCTGGTTGTGCAGAGTGAACTGGGCTAACACGGGATGTCTGCAGGAAAGAGAACTGTGTGGGTGTACAGGAGGTCTCAGGTCACAGCGATACTGTGGCCACAAAACTATCTGTCATTGGAAGGGCTCTTGTGCTGAGGGTGTAGGACAGTTGGCAGTGTGAGCTTGCTTGGCATGCACAAGGCCCTGGCGTTAAGTACCAAGTAGAATGGAGCCACAGGCCAGTAAACCTGGTGCTCAGGAGACGAGAGCAGGAAGATCAGAAGCACAGGGTCCTTCCTGGCTGCGTAGCAAGTTCAAGGACAAGAGCGTCATGAGACTCTGTCTCCACAGTAAGGGGAGAGGGTTAAAAGCTTAAATAAGGGTTTGGAGAACCAGTTCAGTGTAAAACCCAAGCTTGGTAACCCAATGTAGTTTCAGTCCCGAGAAGATGGAGCCATGTGGACCGCTGGAGCTCACGGGCCAGTCAGCTGCTCCAAATCAGTAAGTTCCAGGCTCAGTGAGAGACTGTGTCTCAAAAGAGTAAAGTTGGAGAGTCATCAAGGAAGACACACAGCATTGACCTCTGGCTTCGGCTACACCCTTCACTCACACAGGCTCACACACATATGAATGTGTACATATACTACACACACACACACACACACGCATGCACACACACAGTTTAAATAAACATGAAAAGGGAATCCAATCAGGTCTCTACGGCAATGTCACACGCTCATGAAATGTGTTCTTACACAACCTCGAGCCGGGCAGTGGTGGCGCACGCCTTTAATCCCAGCACTCGGGAGGCAGAGGCAGGTGGATTTCTGAGTTCGAGGCCAGCCTGCTCTACAGAGTGAGTTCCAGGACAGCCAGGACTACACAGAGAAACCCTGTCTCGAAAAACCAAAAAAAAAAAAAAAAACCAAAAAAACAAAAAACACAACCTCGAACTTCAAAAGACATTCTGGATTCCAGATGGTTGTAAGAGTCAAATATGTATTCTGCTCTTCTCAAAAGGAGTCTAAGAACACAACGGTGGGGAACATTTACAGACTCTTGAAAGAAATAAGCATCACTCCAACATCGAAACTGCAAGAGACCGCTTTGGCCACCCAAGATGCAATATTCTGTGTGGTCAACAGGAGAAACAGCTCATCCGCTAACAAAAACCAGCCTCGCCTTCTGCTCCCTGGGTTCCAGGCTCTTCACGCATATTAGATTAACTCATTTAATCTCTACAAGGAACCTACATGTAGCAGCACTGTCCCCAATTAGAGATGACAAATGAAGGTCTGGCAGGAGAAAGACAGCTGCGTAGTGAAGCAGTGACAGGGGCAGTGAGCATCTGTTTCTAGTTCACAATAGCAGTAGACAACACCACAGACCAGGAGAGCAAACGCAAGATGGTATCTTTTATGACAGTGCAGTGTACACAATCTCCAATAAGAAGGCAACGGACACCTCCACAGACAGGCAAAGGTCATCCCTGTGAGACAGACACTGTGCTTGGTCACACCTTTGAAGCACAGTTCCACCTCTCCAGCTACCAGAGCAAAACCAGCTCCATGCTTGCCTGTCAGTCTGGCTGACATTCAAGGGATCTCGTCCCCACTTGTAAGCTGCCTTCTTCAGGAAGTAGGTCGGGGTGAGGTTCAAAACCCAGGATGTTTATCGGGCAGGGATTTTCCTCACCATCAACACCTGTGGAAGGAGGGGCAGAGGTCAGAGAGGAGAAATGTTACTCCAGACCCCCAGAAAGCCCCACTGCTTCCACATGGTGGCTGAGCTCCACTGCCCAGGGAGCCGTGTCCCATTGTTGTTCTGTTTTGTTGACATAGAATCTCTCTACATGGCCTGGCTGTCCTCCAACTCAATGTGTAGGCCAGACTGGCTTTGAACTCACAAAACTTCGCCCCCCTCTACCTCCTGAACGCTGGCGTTGAAGGCATGTACTACTACACTCTGTTCTTCCATGTTTGATGTTTTCAGTCCTAGCTCAGACTACCGGTTCACAAACATTGGTGCATGTCATTGGGGGAGGGGGGCTTAAAATGTGCTGGGTCACATGACCAGCCCACTGACTTTTTAAAGTTCTTTAATAAACTCTGAAGACTCCTCTGAAGGGATTCTAAATGCTTGTTTGTTTGTTTGTTTGTTTGTTTTAGAAGTGTATTGGAACCTGTGTGACCAAAATTGTAGTCACAAGGCTGTCCCTGGTCCCAGGTGTTTTCACTCTCTTTCTGAGAGGAACCACAAGAGGCCAATGCTCAGGTGACAAGAGTCATGGACAGCAGGTGGCAGGGTAGGGGTGCAGAGGAGCAACACCCCAACACCTTCGTGTGTGTGTGTGTGTGTGTGTGTGTGTGTGTGTGTGTGTGTGTGTGAGTTGAGGGTGAGGGTGAGGCACACCACAGGGATGCTCAACTTCAGCCTGGCCACCTGCAAATCACAGAAGCATCCATCACTTCCCTGCTTAGCTGTCAAGGGTGAGAGGAGGGAACTAGATGCTGGAATGAAGCTAGCTAGCTGCCTCGAAGGAACTTGGTGACCTTTGGAGTAGAGCCCTTGAGGAGGAGCTGTGAGCAGCAGCATCCAGGGCCCTGCAGCAAGCAGGCTGAGAGGAAGAACACCTCCCATGGTAGTCCTCCATACCTGCTTTGTAGGGGTCTATCCTAGGTGGGGTTTCTACTGCTTTGATGAAACACCATGACCAAAAAACAAGTTGGGGAGTGTACTGGCTGGTTTTGTGTCAACTTGACACAAGCTGGAGTTATCACAGAGAAAGCTTCAGGTGAGGAAATTCGTCCATGAGATCCAGCTGTAAGGCATTTTCTCAATTAGTGATCAAGGGGGTACCATCTGTGGGTGGTACCATCTGTGGGCTGGTAGTCTTGGGATCTATAAGCAAGCAAGCTGAGCAAGCCAGGAGAAGCAAGCCAGTAAGGAACATCCCTCCATGACCTCTGCATCAGCTCCTGATCCCTGGCCTGCTTGAGTTCCAGTCCTGACTTCCTCTGGTGATGAACAGCAGTGTGGAAGTGTAAGCTGAATAAACCCTTTCCTCCCCAACTTGCTTCTTGGTCATGATGTTTGTGCAGGAATACAAAGCCTGACTAAGACAGGGAGGAAAAGGTTTATTTGGCTTACACTTCCATATCACTGTTCATCACTAAAAGAAGTCAGGACAGGAACTCAGAGCAGGAACCTGGAGGCAGAAGCTGATGCAGAGGCCAGGGAGGAATGCTGCTTATTAGCTTGCTCCCCATGGCTTGCTCATCTGCTTTCTTATAGAACCCAGGACCACCTGCCCAGGGATGAGCCACCCACCATGGGCTGAGCCCTCTCCCATCAATCACTAATTGAGAAAATGCCCTATAGCTGGATTTTATGAAGGCATTTTCTCAAGGCTCTCTCCTTTCAGATGACCCTAGCTTATGTTAAATTGACATAAAACCACCTGGCACAGAGGCAGATGCCAGGAGCATCCACAGGCCTAGGCAGCACAGTGGTTGGTCTTCGATGTCTGCACAGCAGAAAGAACTTGGATTTTGCATCCAAGAGACAAGGGGCTAAATTCCAGAGTCACCAGCCCCCCACCCCCAATCTTACTCTGTAGCACAGCTGTGGATTAGTTCCCCTCCTGGAGCACCCCAAACTTAATAGCATTAAACCCTGCAGACAGTAGCTCCACTCCTAAGGTGGGCAGGATCCCCTACCACAGGAGGAAACTAGTTACCACGTGGCTGAGTTGTCTCAGGGAATAACAGGTCCCCCACAGGCACCCAGGTCTCTGCACCCTGCCTAGTTTCAAGAGAGCTGCTGTAACACTGGGGAGCCTGTCGCTGAATTTCTCACTAAAGCTGACTTCCGATCAAATCACCGTGTTACCGTTCCATTTCTGCCTGCACAGCTGTGTGGCTTACAAGCGAATCGCTCTAATATTTAGACACGCTACTCTTCTCTGGATAGTGCTGGGATCACAATAATAATAAATACCTCAGTTTGCAAGGGGCGGGAGGAGAAAAACTGTCAGGTTTGTCACCGCAGCGTTCCTCGCAGGTAAACAAAACTAATAATATCTGCTTAATTAACGAGCGCCAAATTGCCTGTGAGGCCTCACCTCCAAGGATTTCTAAGCAGCTTACACCCACCCACCCTTCTCAGAGAGCCCTGCCAATAACCAGGAGAGGTAGATGGAACTGGGCCTCTAACATGCAGTTGCTACAGGTGCACACAGAAGCCATGTGCAGACTCTCCTTTCGTCAGCTCAGGCCTCACCAGTGCTGTTTATCCTCTATGCCGGATCCTTTTGGCTGCTTTGTGAGTCACCCTCAAAACAAAGTAGCTTAAAATGGCAAGTCACCATCTCTAGTACAGTTTCAGTATCTCAGGGTCGTCATCCACCCAGCCGTCCTGATGCTGCCTATAACTGGAAACTATGGCCAGGGTGGTGGCCTAGTACCCACTCATGGCCTCCACTACCTCCTGCCGGGCGGGTCTAGGCTGTAAACCCCCCTGGGGGCGGGGCTAGGCTGTAAAAAAAAAAAAAAAAAAACCCTGGGGGCGGGGCGGGGCTAGGTTTTAAACCCTCCTGGGGGCGGGGCTAGGCTGTAAACCCATGTTGAGAATGATGGAAGCCCCTCCCCATTTTGTGCACTGCTCAGTGCCAGTGAGGTTACTAGTCCTGGGGCCTGTCCAAGGTCAGGGGAGAGGAGCAGACGCCTCACCTCTTGACACAGTGAAAAAAGCTAGAGCTCTATCCCACCCATGTGTAGCTTTTTTGGCTCGGAAGACTGAGCAGGCATGAGCCCACGCCTCTGCCCAGGGAAGCACTCTCAAGACACTAGGCTTATTTCTGCCCTTCTCTCTTTCCACAGGGGAACAGAAGGAGGCTGAGATCTGCAGGCAGCAGCCTTGGGCCGCAGGGGAGGTGGATCAGTGGAGATGTGGTCTTAGAAGAAGGAGGAGCATGATGCTCAGCTTCCAGCTCTCTCCTCAGGAGCTGCACCAGATACAAAGGAAAGCAAGGGCTATGTTTGGTGACCGGTTGTGTCCAGGACAATGCTGAGGCTGGGCTATAAGTCCAGGCTCCCAAAGGAAGCTCAGTGAGCTCCTTCGTTAAGTTAGGTCTTCCTTTAGCAGCTGGGCCTGGTTGGGAGTCACTGGGCTCATTTGTATCCTCAGCACTGAAGGGCAGCTTCTGGTTGGTTCTGAGCTGAGCCTGGACAGAGAGATAAATGCAATACTGACCGTATGGCTCAAAGGAGAGTACAAATCTCAGTGCGGGGCGTGACAGGCAGAACCGGGTCTTCCCCCTGGAATCAGAAGCAGCTATGAAAGGGACTTCCCAATAGGAAAGCAACACAGTCAGGTTTAAGTCAGTGGGTGGCTCTGGCTGCTGAGGACAGCACTGGAGGGAAATGGAGAGGATATCTCCCAGAGTGCTGGAACTGGAATCCAGGCTTGGTGCCCGCTAGAAAAAGCTCTGTACCTCTTGACTGCAGCCCTTGCTGGAAAGTGCTGAACCTTGAAGAGAGTGTGGTGGGTGCTTGGAAAGCTTCAGATCCTGAGTCCACAAAGCCCAGGAGGGCACCAGACTCGAGGCTTTAAAGATTCTTGGCCACCCACACTTGAAATGTAACTCTTTCCTGCTAGAAGATTAAGATGTATTCAGAAGGGTTTTATTTTGTTTCTGCAATTCTTCAGCTGCAAAACTTGTCAATGAGTCTCTACTGCAACTTAGTGAGAGTCGCTGAGCATGCCAGAGGGCTTACTCCTGGATACTATGTTGCGGAATCAGGGTACAGCTGGAACCCCATGCCACACCTATAAAGTCCCAGGCTATGGACTTCCCAGGCCTGGCATCCAATCTCCACTTAGGATGTTCCTTCAACAGTCCAGTGAGCCAGCCCTGCGCTCTGTCCCTGGCCACCCAGGAACGAGGTCAGCCTAGAGCCTGAAGAGAGACTTGAGATGGAGGAATTCCAGGGTCCTGGATCCGAGTCAGGTAGCAGGATGACCTCAGGGTAAGGTCCCAGATAAGATGCTTTGCTGAGGATGGTGGAGCAAAGTGGAACCCTGCCGTAGACCCTGGAAACAGCAGGCTTAAGGGCACAAAGTAAGAAGACAGATTTAAAGATAAAGACTGCTTTGCTTTGTTAATGCAACGGACCTAACACCAGCTCACCTGTCTTCTGGCTCCTGCCTGCTGCAAAGGCCTCTGAGACGCACACTCATCCTTGTCTGATGGATCTGGTAGCTTAGCTGGGATACTAGCAGGGACAGTGCTTTCCTGGTGAGGGATGGGCACTAAAGGCTGAACCAGTGCCATGAGGGCTTTGCCAAATGCTGTCCAGAACACTCCTTCATCCAAACTGTCTGCCTTCCTGATTGGGCACAAGGCGTACAGGAGAATATGTGATCTGTCGTCTCCTTCTGCTCCTGGTCCCCTGCTGTCAGGCAAAGGGAGAGGCAGGCTCTGAGCCACCCCAGCAGGAGCATTCTGGGCTAGCTGCCAAGCTGGACAACAGAGACACACACTCCTGGCTTTACCTTCCTAGATGGGCAGCCTATGATTCACTGCCAGCTGTCATCACACTTGACACATCCTTTCTGCTTCCAATTTTCTCACTTTTGGGAAGCCACTCGGCAGCCCAGATTCACAACTTTGAACTTTTCTGAGATTCCAGCTCCAGAGCACTGGGACCAACCTATTTTCTTACCATACTGGGCCCTGCTGCACTCGGACTCCATCTGAAGGCTCCATCTCTCAGGCTTTAACTTCCCAGCTCTTCTCTCTCAATCCCCACACAGTAAAAAATCTGACCTGAGATGTCCCAGTCAGTAAAGCATCCACTGTGACAGGCTAGGACCTAAATTTCTATCCCCAGTAACCAGATGAAAACTGAACGCTGCTGTGGTACATGCCTGCAACCCCAGCATGGACTAGGTGCAGCGAGAAGACAGTCTGAGCAGCTGGTGAGTTCGGGCCTCAATGAGAGACCTTGTCAGAAGAAACATGAGAAGCAAACAAGAAAGGTACGAGATGTCCATGTCTGGCCTCAACACCCATACACATATGCACACTCCGGGGTACAAGTGTGCATGGGTAAAGCACACACACAAAACACACATGCACACACACACAGTAGGCACATGAAAAACAAATAGATACAAGCATAGAACTGAACTGCAAAGAATTGCATCTGGGAAAGAACCTGCCAGAAATCTCCATTTCTACAGCCGATCATCTGATAGATCATCTGATAGCATCTCTGAATCTCTCTCCTCAGGAAGCTACCACGCCCACACTCAGCAGGTACTTCTCCCAGCCCTGCCTCCCAGACTCACTTCCCAATATCCTGCAATCCAGTGGCACATGCTGCCTCTGGGACAAGGGGAATCAAGGGTTCCTCAAAGAAAAGATTCAAGATGGGGTTGCCCTGGTCATGTGACTTTGAACCTGATCCTATATCTTACAGCCTTCACAAGGAAAGACTCTGCCAAGTAAAAGAAGACTCTCACTTCAGAACCCCTGGCACAAGGTAGCCAGCCTCCCCTGCTGTGGTTCATACTCTTTGGCTTTTCCAGATGGAGACAGTAACAACAGACCAAAGAACTCCCCCACCAAGCCAATCCCCATGAACCATTGAGTTTATTGGGGTTCCTTATGGGAACATGGGTGACTCAGGCAGTTGTATCATACTAGCATGGGCGATGACTCAGGAAAGATGTGTCCTGGTGTTCATGGCATAACTTGCAGGCCACTCCACCACTGAAAAACCTACCCTCCCAGGCTTTTTAATGGACCTTTGGGGAGGGGTTTTGTGAGTCTCTACGTTTCTGGGTCATGAGCCTTCCCTCTCCCTCCCTGAGGGATTGTTTCAATAGAGAGGAGAAACATCACATAACAGAGCTAAACTGTTTCCATCTCAAGTCCCAGTGCCTCAAATAGTGACTTGATTTGGAAAACGAGTCTTCTCAGTAATTAAGGCAAAGTGTGGTTGTGGGGGTCAGGAAAGCTGTGTGGTTAATATTCTTGTATAAAGAACAGACAGGAGCCGGGCAGTGGTGGTGCACGCCTTTAATCCCAGCACTCGGGAGGCAGAGGCAGGCGGATTTCTGAGTTCGAAGCCAGTCTGGTCTACAGAGTAAGTTCCAGGACAGCCAGGGCTATACAGAGAAACTCTATCTCGACAAAACAAACAAACAAACAAAAACAACAAAAAACCAACCAAACAAACAAATAAAAACAGACAGGAGGTTACAGAGGGGAGCTGATGAAAGCCACCTAGGGAGATGACCATTAGGAACCTGAGAGAGGGGCTTGGCACTGACCTTGCCTCATAGCCTCTGAAGGAGTAAGTCTGTCCATGCCTGGCTCTTGGGCCCCCATCTCCTGAGCTTGACACAACCATAGCTTGTTGTTGAGATTCAACTATGGCAGTCCAGGGACCAGATCCACATATCCTGCAAAGTTCTCTAATGGGACAGTCACATGGAGCACTGCGTGGAGGACCATCGCTCTAGAGTGCTCGCTTCCGTGGGAAGTCATTGAGCACTGGCTCCATCTGTCCCATGCTTGCATGCTAGGCTTGATGCCAGGGCACTGACTTCTATGAACCCTCTCTTCCTCCCTTTACATGAGACACCATCCCACATCCATGTCAGTGGAATCCACTTTAGATATCGGGAAATCAGTAAGCACACAGTAGGTCTAACAAATGCCCAATGAATGGACTTCATATGGGTTTATGATAGCTGCAAGTCTTCCCATGTACAAGTGTGTGCACGGGTGTGGGCGACAAATATTTTTGTTTTCAGCAATACACCCCCCAAACAAAACTAATCGTTTGAGTCCACAATAGCTCCCTACATTTTCCACTGTGAAAGGCTGCTCTGGTCTGCAGGGCACAGAACCATGAGCCCTGGTGCTGGTGATCATCGCTTTCCCAGGCTTGGCCCACCTTCCGTGGGTGCAGATCATGGTTCTGAAATACAGTCTGAGGTACGATAAAAACGTCCTGATTGTAGCCAACTGCACGTAAAGGGCATCTCTTAAGGATTAACATGCAGATTAGCAATGAGTGTGTTACGTCATTCCAAACTGGACTTCTAGAAGCACTCTGTTGTGAGATAGAGAGGTAAGGGAGGGGGGGAGGGAAAGAAAAGGATGGAAATAGAAGAGGGTAGGGACGGAGGGAAAGGGGAGGAGGGAGGGGAAAGGGGAGGAGGGAGGGGGAGGAGGGAAGGGGAGGAGGGAGGGGAAGGGGGAGGAGGAGTGGAAGGGGAGGAGGGAGGGGAAGGGGAGGAGGGAAGGGAAGGGGAAGGAGAGGGAAACAGACACCACACTGAGGTAAAGTTGGTCTCAGCAGTGGACAGTGTGATGCTCCTCAGAAGGACTGTAGCACAGGAAGTCACAAATCACAACGCTGCTTTGCCCTTGCCCACGATGAATGATTTCAGAGGTCAAGTGTCTCCGTGAAAATCCCCTGGGCATATGTTCCCCTTTGTCTTCGTGCCACTTGGCTACTCCAGGGACTGAAGAAACTAGAATGAAGTAGCAGCTGGCTGAAGCATCCCGACCTTTGAGAGATGAGGGGGGGCATACTTCTAGGTTCCAGTGAGACACAGAACACACTTGCTAGGTAGCCCGGATCTTATGGGAGTGTAGGAAGGATCGGTCCTGTGCATGTAAGGTGTGGTCCTGACATTCTAGTCACACCATCATCTAATGAGTGACCACAGTAGACATGGTGCTAGGCCAGGTAAAGCTGGAGGTCCCCACAAGGGTGAGAGATTGATGGCAGACTGAGATTCATCAAGAGCCACCTTTGTCCTTTATCCTCACAGCTACCTGTAAAGAAGTTGCTTAAGAAGCTTACTTGGTACCCAAGAAGTCTACTTGGTGTCTTAGTTAGGGTTTCTATTGCTGTAAAGAGACCATGACCAAAGCAAGTCTTATAAGGACAACATTTAATTGGGACTGGCTTACAGGTTCAGAGGTTCAGTCCATTATCATCAAGATGGGTGAGTGGCAGCGTCCAGGCAGGCATGGTGCAGGAGGAGCTGAGAGTTCTACATCTTCATCTGAAGTCTACTGGCAGATACTAGCTTCCGGGCAGCTAGAGTGAGGGTCTTATAGACCACACTCACAGTAACACACTTACTCCAACAGGGCCACACCTTCTAATAGTGCCACTCCCTGGGCCAAGCATATATAAAATTACAGCTGCAGGATACTGTGCCTAGCCCCTGACTTCTTATTAGTGACCTCTGAGAGCCTGCCCTTAGTGTTTCTTCCTGTACCTTTCTGTCACTGACTGTCTTGAGAACTGATGAGGATTCCCAAGGTGATTAAGTAAATAAGACCCAGCGTGCCTCAGTCAAAACAGGAGTGGGAAGGACTGGGGAGATGGCTCAGTGGTTAAAACACTTGCCTCACACGCACAAAAACAAGATTCAGATCCCCAGAACCCACATAATTGCTGGGTGAGCATGGCAGCCGCCTATATGTAGTTTCGGCTTTGGAAAGCAGAGTCAGGATCCCTGTAAACTCCTCTGATCAGCAAGACGAGCCAAACTGGTGAGTTCTGAGTTCAACTGAGAGGCCCTAAGTCAATGGGTAAGATGGAAGAACGATTCGGGTGATTTCTGACATCCGCCTTGCACCTCTGTGTGCAGGAGCGCACACATGCACACACGCGTAAGCACGGGCAAACATACACACACTGAAGATACGAGGAATGGATGAGTGGGTGAAAGCAGCTCTAGTGTCAACAGCACTGAAGGACACTCCAAGGAGTCCGTGGTCACTTACCAGAGCTAGTGGAATGTCTGACGTCTTGTTCTTTTTTTTTTAAAAAAAAAAAAGATTTATTTATTATATGTAGGTACATTCTCACTGTCTTCAGACACACCAGAAGAGGGCATCAGATCTCACTACAGATGGTTATGAGCCACCATGTGGTTGCTAGGACCTGAACTCAGGACCTCTGGAAGAGCAGTCAGTGCTCTTAACCCCTGAGCCATCTCTCCAGTCCCCTGACATCTTGTTCTTACCTAGAATTTTATTCAGATTAGCACAGCTCTGGGAAGCCACAAAAACTTAGCCACTGTAAAATTGAAAGAGAAAGTCACAATGCCACTTGTTCCATCTTGAACATTTTCCTACGTGGAGACAATGAAAAGGCCCACTCAGTACCTCTTCCTCACAACTCTGACGCTAGAGCATACTCAAGGCAATCTCTCTGTGGCTCCCTAGACCAGGAGTGACCTGGAAGGAAATCCAGTACCCCAGAGCAGGAGCTGTTCTCAACCTTCCCAGGAGAAGTCAGGTTTCCACGCGACAGGGGCAGCCAGGAGGACAGGAAGGTAGCACGTGCAGCCAGCTTCAAGTCTACCCAGGTGGAGAATTTCCTCCTAATAAAGTCTGTGGCCAAGGTTCTGGTTTTGGCATCACTGCTGTCTTGACATTCGGTGACCACAGGAGACGTCAGGACAAGTTACATCACTTCCCTTTGGCCTGAGTGTAGATAGAGGAGGGTTTCTACACTGCAGTACTGCTGACTTTGGGGCTGGGAGGACACTTCCTGGTAGGGGATATCCTGCAAACTGTGGGAAATTGTGGGGTGACCCTGGCTTCTATCCA
The DNA here is from genome assembly GCA_019843965.1 of Rhynchomys soricoides. NCBI lineage: Eukaryota > Metazoa > Chordata > Mammalia > Rodentia > Muridae > Rhynchomys > Rhynchomys soricoides. The sequence goes on from JADRCH010000284.1 coordinate 770,644, forward strand.
TAAGCGGGTAACAGCAACTCACATTCCTAGTTGTGACAACTCCAAATGTCGCCAGACATTGCCCATTGGACCCAGAGGGCAAAGGTGCCCATCGTAAGAACCATTTCTTTAAAGACCTTGAGACTGAGTCCACACATAAATCAGAGCCTGCCAATTTCAAATGTGCCAGTTTGACACACCCTCCCTACTGGCCCCAGATTACTCTCTACCCAAAGACCACTTGAGACCCAGTTCCAGTCTTTGGTCATGCTTTAGGCCCTGAACAAGGGCCTACAGTTAAGGCCCTCCTGGGCTCTCTCTGGCTCCGGCTGGCTTAGGACCAAGGGATGCCCTGGGAAGGGGGAGGACAGGGGAAGGGAGGGCGACTGTAGGACCATTTGCCCGGACTGCCCACCACACTTGATTCCGACTGCCCTTCTTGCCAAGCCAGGCAGCCCTCAGTGCCCAGCAGGTGGCACCTGTGGCTGGCAGCATCGCACACTCCATTCCCCAATGCGTTTGACCCATGCAGGCCTGTATCCACAGACCCTTCATCAACTTATTTCCAATTAAACCCTTGTGACAGTGCCATCTGTTTCCTGCCTGTTAAAAACCAGTAACGGCAAACTTGGGATAAGCAGTGAAATCTTCCCTTCCCTGGAGGGAAGCCCTTGACCACACCTCGCTCTGTATCATGACTTCCCATCCGGCAGGCTTTCTGCTGTCCTCACTTCAATGGCACCCCACCTCTGCAACCTTCTAATCTGGGGTGCTAATGCTCTTAAGGTGTCCTTTCTCCACCTCCGGCTATTTCTGTCCACTTCATCTTCTCCACGGGACTTAGGGATTTGGGAGGAGACCAGGAAGAGATTGTATCTCACCCAGTTTACCTGAAAATATTTTTTTCCCATTTTCATCAACGCTTGAATACACACCTTTATTGTGGAAGTTCTGGGAGCAGTCTATGAGACTCCCAACTTTTAGGAGTCCCTGGGATTTATCCTTCTGGTTTTCAGAGTCTCCCCCCACCCCCAAGCCTGTACCTGCGTCTCAGAGTGCTGTGAATCCCTGTCCATTCCAGACAACCCCTGGCCTGGGAGGAGCTGGTGACATGGAGAGAGGAAGGCCTATAGTTCCCTCACAGATTGGAGAAGACAATCCCTAATGGGAGTAGCCTGGGAAACGGCAAACCCAGACTGAAGGTGGCATCCATTTCTTCCAAAGCTCCACACTAGGAAACTGAATGCCTAAGGCCAAACCACTGTCCCCTTGGATGCTCAGCCCAAAACTCAAGCACAAAAGTTTACCTCAGCACTCAGAGGACCTAGCTGTGCACGGTGGGCATGATAGAAGCTGAGCCCACCAGCTAGTGGCCCGTGAGCTAAATACTTACTGGGCAATGAAACTAGACATCTTCACAGCTACCCCAGCAGGCTAGGAAGTAGGACAAATGTGTGTGTCATGGGCATCTGAGAGGGGGCAATAAGAAGGGCTGACTCCAGCGGCTGAATTTAGGTGAGGGCATCTCCTTTCATGCCAAGCATGAGGCAGAGTCTGTGCCAGTCTGTAGATGGCAGGACGTCTTCGAGCCTCCCAAACCTCTAGTGAGACATCAGGGGTATCCTCTGCTTTGCCCCTTCAGAGCTAGGCACAGAGAGAATACAGCTTTCTTGAGGAAGTATCCCCAGAAGGGCCAGGGCCTGAAGAAAAAGGTGTCTGTATGATGTAGGTGGTAATTTTATGAACTGGAAACCTAGGTCACCCTGGAAGAGGTATCCCTCAGACAGGGGTGTACACACACACACACACACACACACACACACACGAGCACAGTGTATGTGCTCCCATGTGCACACACCCACACTCTGCATCCTTTCTTAATAGCACATTTCAAACTCCCATGCATGTGGCACGTGTGTTGATGCGATGCTTCCTCTGTCACTCTCTTATCTTTTTTATTTATTGTTATTGTGTGTGTGCATGACGTGTGTGGAGGGTTGAACAGGTGTCATGTTGTGTACATGGAGGTCGGAGGAAAACATTTGGGACTAATTCTTCCACATGTATGTGAGTCTCAGTGATCAAAGTTGGGTCATCAGGCTTTGGAGGCAAGTGCTTTACTGGTTGAGTCCATCTTGCTGATTCTCTGTCTGCTGTTAAAGACAAAGTCTCTCACTGAACTTGGAGGTCATTGATTCAGCGAGGCTGGTCAGCCAATGAGCTTCAAGGATCCACCTGTCTCTGCCTTCCTAGTTCCAGGATTTCAGATGGGTGCTACCATGCCTAACTTGTATGTGGGTAAAGGGGATCTGACCCAGATCCTCAAGCTTGGCAAGTATGTTACTGATGTATCTTTCCAGCCCCCCAATCTCACCCCTCAAACTCATACTTGATCTGATAAAGTAACTTCAGCATGACATTCGACGTCTATTCACTATTTCTGACTGCCAGCTTAGATGGGGTTCACACTCAGCACCTCCCCAAGTGACATCATCCTGAGCCTTGAAAATTTGTTTCCTGCCTCTATAAATCTACTGCCCTCTGAGGTTCACAGAAGTGCAAACATGAACACTGGCCCCTTTCCTCCTGGGTTCTGGCTTTCTGCTGCTGCCTAAGCAAAACCACAGGAAGGCATCTGTGACACTCATCACTGCTGTGACAGAGGTGTCTCACTCTAATTACATGCCAGACTTCCCTTCTGACCCAGCCTTGACCTTAGCCTATACACCCCCTTTCCACACCCTTGTCCCAGGCATCTTCTAAGATGTAAAAGAGTATTGTGTAATAAAATTTTCCTGGGAAAACAAAGCAGACACACATACTCACCCCAGATAGGGAGCCTATCTCTGACCAAAGTGCAGATACACCAAAGTCCCATCTGGTGACAGTGAGTTTTATTGGGCTTACTTACAGGAATACAGGTGAGGGGTCACTTACAGGACCAGAAATGACTCAAAGACAGCTGCATCAACAAAGCCCACCCCAGCATGATGACAGCTCACAAAGATGGGAACTTGGAGCATACTGTACAGCCTACAGGCAGCTCAACAGGTTGCTTTCCAGGTTCAGTTGGTTGAAATCTCTTCTAGGCAGCTCAGCTTGGTTTCTTTTTCTTTCAGGTCTGACTTCAGAATCTTCTTTGTAGCTCAGCTTCCTTCCCTCTGGGATGGGGCGGGGAGAGAGTTTGCTGCTTTTATTGCTTACACTGGCAGGGAGGGGCCTGGTGAATCTTGTCAGTTTCAGGAACTTCCTGAAGCTGTTTTGAGTTGTTTACTGTGGTGGTTTGTATATGCCAGGGAATGGCACTATTAGGTGGTGTGGCCTTGGAATAGGTGTGTCACTGTGGGCATGAGCTTTAAGACCCACTTCCTAGCTGCCTAGAAGCCAGTCTTCTCTTAGAAGCCAGCAGATGAAGATGTAGACCTCTCAACTCTTACTGCATCATGCCTGCCTGGATGCAGCCATGGTTCTGCCTTGACAATACTGAACTGGATCTCTGAACCTGTAAGCCAATTAAATGTCCTCCTAAGACTTGCCTTGGTCATGGTATCTGTTCACAGCAGTAAAACCCTGTTTAAGAGATGGGATGTTTCAATCTGGAAGGAACACAACTCCATCCTTCCTCCAACTCTTACCCTCTTTCCACCCCCACCCCGCTTCAGCACGAATCCCGGAACCTTGAAGGGTGACTATAGATATCCACCTATGACTAAGAAGTAGGCCACCGCAGCACAGTAAGTCACCAGTGGTTATGAACTGAGCCTGAAAACAACACGGACCTATAGGTATAAACACATGTTTAGAAGGCACATCACATCCATCTTGAACAACCATTCAAGTTGCTTCCCCAATGGCACCTAAGACCTCCCTAGCCACAGGTTTTTGTCTTGACTTACAGATGTGAACTCTTTTGTGGAAAAGGCCTTAAATTCAATTGGCAGGCTGTGGTGGTTTGAATATGCTTGGTCCAGGGAGAGGCACATTTTTGGAGATATGGCCTTGCTGGAAGAAGTGTGTCACTGCAGGCATGGGCTTTAAGGCCCTCATCCTAGCTGCCTGGAAGTCAGTCTTCTCCAAGTGGCTTTCAGATGAAGATGTAGAACTCTCAGCTCCTCCCGAACTATGTCTGCCTGGATGCTGCCATGTTCCTGCCTTGATGATGATGGACTGAACCTCTGAACCTGTAAGCCAGCCCCAATTAAATGTTGTCTTTATAAGAGTTGCTTTGGTCATGGTATCTGTTCACAGCAGTTAAAACTCTAACTGAGACAGAAGTTGGCACCAGAAGTGGATTATTGCTGTGATAGGCCTGACCGTGTTTTTATTTGGAGGAATGTGGATTTTGGGATTTTGGATTTGGAAGGCAGTGGAATGCTTTAAATGGGGCATAATGGGCCATCTTAGTAGGAATATGGAAGACTTCATTGCTGAGAGTGATTTGAACTGCCCAGACCTGGCCCAGGAGGTTTTAGTGGAGAAGAGTTTTAGTATGCAGTCTAGAGACCATTCTTGTGGTATTTTAGTGAAGAATGTGGATGCCTTTTGCCCTTGTCTGAAGAGTCTACCAGAGGCTAAGGTAAAGAGATTTATATTAATTGTATTGAGAAAGGAAGTCTCAAAAAGGCCCAACAGAGAGACTTTGTTCACTGGTTAAGTCTTATGAAAAGCATTTTGAATGAGCATAACAAGCTTAGAAAGGAAAAATATAAAATGTTTGGTTCAAGTAATAAAGGGGCACAAGGAAGTAAATGGAGCTGAATCCAGTGTTCAAGGAGATAAACAGATTAAGGGAGTGGAGACCTTGGGGTAAGATCCCACCCAGCTAAGCTTATTGTTTATGCATTTGTCTTAGAACAGGGAATAGTTATATCATATCAGGTGTTATTGGTTATTGTTTTCACTTGGACTTTTAATCTGGAATGAACTACAATCCAGAAATGGAGGACACAGACTTTTGATCCTAATCTTGAGGCATAGTGATCATGATAATCTTAGGTCTAGTCAAGGTGGTACAGACCTTTAATTCCTGGAGACAGAGGCAAACGGTTCTCTGAGTTCAAGGCCAGCCAGGTACAAGTTCTAAGTAGAGAAATGCTTATGTCCAAGTCTGGTGAATCACACCTTTAATCCTAGCATTTAGGAGACAGAGCCTCTGAGTTCAAGGTCAATCTACAGAGCAAGTTCCAGGACAGCCAAGCTTAGGCAGTGAAGGAGTTGGAAAACAGAAAGCTGCTGATAATGTAATAGAACAAGAGGGCCATGTTCCAGCTCCTGCAAGGAGCAGAATTCGACAGCTTTGGCCACATGGCTCTGGCTTTAGAATCAAGAATAGAAGGGACTATTGGGACAGTTGATGCTGGCTAGCTGGAGCTAAGAAATTAGTGATGATTAAGAAGAGATCAGCATCACTGAGGTGAAATCTAGGAAGTGTTTTTGAGAGCACAAAGAAGCTCTGTTCCAGAGGAAGATAAGGTCGTACCTCATGCTGCAGCTGGACTTGGTAATGTGTAAAAGTCCCAGGTGGTACTGGTTTTGAAGGCATGAAGGGGTCATGAAGAGCAGCTGAGGCTTGGCACTGTGAGAGGCCATGGAAGGCCATTGGTGAAGGTTGAGGCTTAGCACCATGAAGAAAGCCTGTGAGAGGCTATTGGTGAAGTTTGTTGCAGCAGAAAATTCCAGTGAATTAGGGATGTCAGCACCATGGAATGACCACCAAGAACAGAAGCAGCAGTGGAGTGGGGTCAACCAGAGCCTAGAGTGCTACACAGTGCAGAGCTGGAGACGTGACCCAAGCCCTTTGGAGGAGCCCAGAAGATTGTGTGTGGATCCCAGACATTGGAATAAGAAGCTGTAATGTTGAAGCTGCCTTGGAGACCCCAAGATGTTCGAGATGTTAAAGACGCCAGAGTTGTGGGTTATCTGCTGAGGAAAGCTGCTAACAGGGAGTGGATCAGCCCAGGGGATGAAGTTTGTTGCTGCTGAATGCCAGATTTGTAAACAGTGGTCAACAAGGATGAAAAAGTTGGAGATCTGAAGAGTGTTGTTGTTGTTTAAAGATTTATTTATTTACTTTATGGATATGAGCACATCATAGCTGTCTTCAGACCCACCAGAAGAGGGCGTCAGATCCCATTACAGATGGTTGTGAGCCACCATGTGGTTGCTGGGAATTGAACTCAGGACCTCTGGAAGAACAGATAGTGCTCTTAACCGCTGAGTCATCTCTCCAGCCCCTGAAGAACGCTTTGACTTTGAACATGGAGACATGGAGGTAGAAGTTTGCCTAGCTGGTTTTCTGTCTTGCTTTGGTTCAGTGTTTTTGACTTTATACGGGATTGCTTTATATGGGATTAAGGACTGTATGAATCTCAGAAGAGACTTTGAACTTTGGACTTTTAACAGTGTTGAGACTCCTATAGACTATGGGGACTTTTGAAATCGGAGTAAATGTATTTTACATTATGCTATGTTTAGGTATGGTCCCCACAGACTCATATGTTTGAACAAGCCTACGGAGGTCAGGGGGTGGAATATGGTGGATTGAATATGCTTGGCCCAGGGAGTGGCACTATTTGAAGGTATAATGTTGTTGGAGTAGGTGTGGCCTTGTTGGAAGAAGTGTGTCACTGTGGTCATGAACTTGAAGACCCTCATCCTAGCTGCCTGGAAGCCAGTCTTCTCCTAGTGGCCTTCAGATGAAGATGTAGACCTCTTAGCTCTTCCTGCACCATGCCTGCCTGGATGCTGCCATGCTCTCACCTTGATGACAATGGACTGAACCTCTGAACCTGTAAGCCAGCCCCAATTAAATGTTGTCCTTCTAAGAGTTGCCTTGGCCACGGTGTCTGCTCACAGCAGTAAAACCCTAAGACAAAAGCTGTTGGTCTTCCCCACAACGGTTGAGCCACGACTGCACAAGCAGATACATCCTGCCTAGCTTGTCAGGGTTTCAGCATGCAGGGTCCATATCCAAGAAGGAATCTTAGTGGCAGCAGCCTGCATGGTCCCCCCTGGCACTGTGAAAGCCAGCCAGCAGGGTAGGAGTTCACAGTTCAATCCCAGAGCAACTCCTCCATGTCCTAGAGTCAAAGCATCCACATGTCTACAGCAGCAGGCATACTGCAGTTGTTGTGGGTAAGACCAACAGCTTCCAATTGGACATAAGGCCCTCTCCACAGAATAGTTCACATCGGTAAGCCAGGACAAAAACCTGTGGCTCGGGAGGTCATAGGTGCCACTGGGGACATTCTGGTATATGACAAACAGCAGTAGCAATAGCCCTTGTGGTTTATGAAGCCTTAGGGGCTTCGCTGACCAACAACTCAGAGAGGTTGATCACCCCGACACTGGGTTTCATTGAGTAACCTCCTGGCCTCTGGGAACTTCCTTTTCTACCCACGTAGGGTATAGCTTTTGGATTTAAACTCTGTAGCTGTAGTTTTAACCCATCTTTCCTTTCAACTAACCATCCTGAGTAGGATCATAAGGTAGGTGGAAGTACCACTCTACCCGGTTGGCTCTCCCAATAATTTTTCAAATCTGCAAAAGACTCAGAAGTTAGCATCATGTCTATAAAACAAAACCTTCCCAGAGATGGGCAGGATAAGACAACACCCCAAACCACCATCCCATGACAAAGGTAATCTTGGTGGAGCTCTCTGAAGGTCTGTTGTCATCCTTTCTCAGCAGGTGTTAGGTCATCCCAGAAGTCTACAACTAAGAAGACTCTGAAGTCAAACCTAAGCAAGGTCTAATACGGCATGGAAAGGTTCCAGCCACTTGTACCAACTGCTTCCTCCACAGATCGACCTTGGGTCCAGAGTGTGGACAGGAGGCTCTAACTTAATCAGCTTTCAGTAATCCTTGGTCATTCTCTGCCAGCCATTATGTTTCCATGCCCTGGAGCTCTTCCACAGAGCATCCCTACATTTCTCCATACCTGATGGGCTCAATGGGCCTGACTTAATCTGTTCAGACCCAGGACCCAAGGGGGAAGGTCTCCTCTTCTGCACCTGCTGGCTTCCTGAGTCAGACAGGCCTTGGTTGTCATGGTAGCTGTTGCCTCCTGTTCACCATCTCTGCCTGGGCAAACTATTTCCACTCCTAGAATAGCTTTTTGTTGGGGGGGGGGCTGTAAATGTACCCTTTTTATTTGGGGGATAATTATCCCCCATGACTGGCTTGACTGTCTGTACCTGTATTGTTCTATCATGTATATCTTCTATGGACTGCTCCTCGGGCTTCAAAGGCATCCAGAAGGTCCTTAGCACACAGTCTGGCTTTCTATCGACTATTCCTTAGAACGAGAATCCTGCCACGTTGGTCTTTGACAACCCCGACAGCTTCTTCCACTGCCTACCTTTTCTCTTCCCCTCTAGGCTCCTCTCTCACTTTACAGACATTCTTTACATGCTGGCCTAAGTCACTGAGCTCCGGTGAAGCCTTTCCTACTTTCTAAAGAGCTTGCTCCACCAATGGACCCAGCAGACACTAAAGCTCCACGCTAGCCTCCAGGATCTGCCTTTACTTTGGCTCCTCTATGAACACAGCTCTCTCTCTGGTCCAAGGAACTGGGGTCCACACACAGATCCTCTTATTCTAGTTCCCTCAGTAGTATCTTCCCCTCCTTTATGCTCCTGCTCCTGATATTTGTGGGGACCTCAGATAGAGATGATCAAGTGTTCCTAACGGCTTTCATAAGCCAGTCCCTTGGGGACTGGTTTCTCTCACACTGTCTTGGATTATGCGGCCTTTGCCTTATGGGGGGATGGGATATTACAATGCTCAGTTTTTCCGCCTCCACAGCCGTCAGACTGATCTCATCTCCTTCCATGTCCCCCAACCTCACCTGCCAAGCTGTGACAGTCTCTTTTGCTGCTTGTTTAGAAGTCTTTCCTAACCTCAGCAGTTCAAGCACTGAGTATTTGCTGATCACCTTGGTTCTTTGTTTAGGACCACTATAAAGCCCGCCCCCCACCCGACATCTAAGTTGAATCGCAGATCTCCCTTGTTTTTCTATGTAAACCAGGACTTGATGGGTTCTTCTATTGATTTTACCACAGGAGGTGAGAGATCCTCTCATGTATCTGGTTTACTTGCTGAATCAGATGCTAGCAAGAAGGATGCTGCCAAATCTTTCTTGCCTCCCGTGATTGGTCCTGTATACACACACATTCCTGCTTTACACAAACATGTCCCTGCCTGGCTGCCATCTCAGCCCCAGATGCATTTTCCACTACACCCAGGAAATCTTCGCCACTGCTTGTCAACAGTCTCAACTCTTCTGTGCTATTCTCAAAGACTGCAAAACTCCCTCCAAACCTTTAACTGTTTCGGGGAATCTCTGTATTCACACAGTGCCCCGTGCACTTCATCAGGGCAGTATGCCACCCCATATCACATAATGAAGACTGACATCCTGGGATTCTTCCCACAGACACGCCTAATCCTGATGGCTCAGCCTCAGTTGCCCATCTCATTCCCTATAGCAAGAACCATGAAACCGCTGTCATAGCACAGAGGCACGTTAGCATACACGTTAGCATAGGATGCTGCTCTGAGTTTTCTCTGGGGGTTCATGTTCTCCCTTGGGCTTCTTGCTACCCACAGCCAGGACGATGTACTCAGTCCTCCCTAACTCATCTTTAGTTCTGCCATGTCCCTGTTTAGATGCCAATTATGTTGTGTGAACAAACTTTTCCTGGGGAAATACCACACACACACACACACACACACACACTCACCCTTACTCACCCAAGACCAAAACTCACAACAGACCAAAGAACAAATTCCACCAAAGTCCAACTTGGTGAACTCACAAGTTTTATTGGGGTTATTCACAGGAGCAGAAATGACTGGAAGGTCGCTCCGCTCCCCAAACCGCATCCAAGCACAGGTGACAGCTCACAGAGCTGGAGCGTACCACACAGCCTGCAGGCAGCTCAATACATTGGAGAGTGTCCTTTTGAAGATTCTTCCTGGCAACTGGTCTGAGTCTTCTTCCCAGCTTTCCTCCTCTGAAAGTCTTTACAGCTCAGCTTCCTCCCCTCTGAGGGGAACTCTGGGTTTTAATTGGATACTCTAGCAGGGAGGGGCCTAGTGAATCTGGTCAGTTTCAGGCACTTTTGGACTATTGGCCTGTTTACCTTCCTGTTTGAAGAGCTTCCCTGCAGGAGGGAATATTTCCATCTCAAGGAAACTTAAAAGACAGCCAGGACATGTCAATATCCAGCTAAACATCTCTCCACCAACAGCCAGAACATGTCAATATCCAGCTAAACATCTTCCCGCACTCCTCACTGCACTGGAAGATAAGTCCAGCTTCCCATCAAGCCATCCGCCTTAACTCAGGGACTGTCCCTCCCCTCTCCAGCCTCAAGAAAACATGCTGCACCCCATGTTATCATGTTCCTGAGTTAGACCATCTCCACCCCTTTCCTTGCTGACTTGCCACACATCCTGCAGGATGATACAGGGCTTCTTGTTTACATCCATGCATGTGAATTACCAGAGAACAAGGAAGACACATCTTGCTCACCAAGGAACCTTCTGTGCAGTACTATGCATTATGGATGTCCAGCAAATGTCTGTCAAGGGGACCAAGGATGTGTAACCCTGGGCCATGCACCATGATACCATGATGTTAGCAGCATCAGCGTATTTCCTTGAAGCCCAGACTCCTTTTCATTCCATGGCCAAAACAAGATAGCTTCAGATCTACTCTTTTATGATTCAAATTTGTACCGTGCTTACTGAATTAATAGCACTTAATTTTAAAATTTCAAATTAACTAGTGGCATTGTTTTTAAAAACTATTTGTTTCAGGCAAAGTATCAATCCACTTAAGATTCTGGAAAATACCCATTCTGTAAAAATACCCATTCCAGCCTGTCATGCTTCTTACTGTTTTATTTAGGTGCACATTCAGACACCAGCAGACAAAACTTTACTCTAACCTCCCTACAGCACGTCTCAGTTTTGATCTCTTTTGTTTTATCCCACAGAGCTTGGGTGAGAACCGAAAATGCTTTGCTTGGCATTTTCAAGGGTTAAAACAAAAACAAACAAAAACCAAGGATTAAGATACATCGATTTTCGTTTGTTTGTTTTTTGATTTTTTGAGACAGGGTTTCTCTGTGTAGCCCTGGCTGTCCTGGAACTCACTCTGTAGACCAGGCTGGCCTCAAACTCAGAAATCCGCCTGTCTCTGCCTCCCAAGTGCTGGGATTAAAGGCGTGCGCCACCACTGCCCGGCAGATACACTGATTTTCAAGTGCCTTGGCCTGGAGATGTAGCTGAAGGCTCCAGGGTTTGTCTAACATGTTTAAAGCTTATCGACGAAGGCAGCTCCTAAATCATGAGTGAACCCCTAAAGTCTACCGCATTTGAGTTCACTCCTACAGACTTCCTTCCAAGTGCTCCCCCTCAATATAGGATGTCAGACACGGACAACGCTAAAAAAGAAAAAAGACTGTGTAAGTAGCGAATTAAAAGGCTAAGCTGCTTCCCTCATAAAGAGCTACCAGAGAAATGAGAGAATCAAGTGATCTCTGGTCTTCATGCAGTTTTCTCACAGGCTTACAGCCTCAAAGGCAGGTCCGCTCAGAGGTAATGGGCACAGGGAAAAAGCCTGCACTCATCTGACAGTATATCTGGTGGGCCGGGTCAATGGGTGGGGAGTGCAGGTAGAGTCTCACAGGGTGCAGCTGATGTGCTCAGCCTCAGTGGATCCAATCCCCAAGACGTAAGGTGGGCGGTGCCTACACTGGGGAAGCGGGTTGCCTTGCAGGCGGGTCTTGAACAGAGAAATCTAGGCAAGCAGGGACTACAGGGGAACTGGGCGGAGTCTACACTTGGACCGCGGTGGGTGGAGCCTGCTCTAAGAGAGTTCCTTTGCTCACGTGGGCGGGGACTAAGGGAGAGGCGTGGATCCTATAGGCGGGACTTAAACAAGTCCCACCTCCGAGGCGTGCAGTGGGCGGAGCCTACCCCAGAACCGGCAGCATTGCCTTCGTGGGCGGGGCCTAGTGGCCCAAGGAAACCGCCGCTCGCGCGGTCCCGGGTCTCCTCGGCGCTGCACGAGCGTCACCGCGACCAGGGACAGAGCTTTTCGTGCCTGGACGGCTGCAGAATAGTTGCCATACACTTCACATGTGCATTTCCGCTCCTCACTGTCCTCTGCTCTCATCCCCGCCCCAGTTCAGGGGCCGTGACTTTATTACCTACGTCGTACTCACACGCCCCCCCGTCTTGCCACTGGCTCCCTTCTTGGTGGCTCCACCAAAATCCTTCATACCGGGAGCAACGCGGCCGCACACGAGCCGGTCCACCCCGAGGGGGTGGGGACAGGCCGCGAAGTGGGCGGGGCGACGCTGCGGAGCGTTAGGGCACGTGGGGCAGCATCGACCAATGGTGTGGCGTCGTTGAGGGCGACGAGGCGGGGAGAGGGCAGCGTGGGGCTGGCGCGGGGCGGGCCCTGGGGCGGGGGCGGGGCCTGCCGGGAGAGGGGCGGAGAGACGCCGCCGCCGCTGCCGCCGCCGCCGCCGCCGCCGCGGCTGCCGCAGCCTCTGGGAGCCTGGAAAAGGGGAAGCGAGAGCGGACGAGCGATTCAGTCCCCGGGCGGCGGCTGCAGCGGCGGCGGCGGCGGCCGGGGCGGCGCGACGGCCGGGCCGGGGGCGCTTCTGCTGCTGCAGCGGCAGTGGCGGCGGGCGGCGGC
>JADRCH010000284.1:788337-839381 GCA_019843965.1 Rhynchomys soricoides
TCCAGGCTCGCGGGAGGGCCCAAGGCGCTGACAGGATTGCATGGAGCTGGGGAGGCCGCCCAGGCTCTGAGGTGGCGCTGAGGTGCCGCGGTCGCTCTGGGTGGCGGCTGATGCTCCGTGCAGTGCTCTGCCTGGCGGGGGCTGGGGTGCTGGAGCGTTTCAGGCTCGCCCCAGAAACCTTCACTTGTGAGGTTTAAGGCTGGGAGGGGAGAAAGGGATGGGCCGAGAGCACTGGGTTTATCTGTCCCTACCTGGAGTTTTCACCTCCCCCCCAACACTGACATGAAGAGAAACGGAATTTTTGAAGGCTCCTGGTACTGTGAATATACTCAATAAGATGTCGTGTTCTGCTGGCGTGTGAAAGCCATCAGAAGCTCTCAGTGCTATGTATCTGTTTGGAAACAGAATTTGAGATGATGCTTTAGCTGTCCAGATATTGAGAACGCTAATTGGTTTTCTATTGTTGTTTGTTTTTGTTTTGCTTTGCTTTGCTTTGTGATGATTCCCAGGAACCACCAAAACCGGTGAAAAGTGGAAAAGGTTCAAAAGAAGGACAAGATACAGCAGAAGCTGAGGTAACCGCTGTACATTCTCATTGTTATTCTTGATCAGCTTTCAGTCTAGGGTCTAACACAAACCAACGTCTCCTAAAGTGTGTTCCTGTCTAAGACTTTCTGAACTCTTTTCATGTGAGTTACTTATTTTTTTTCCCCCTTTTATTAAGTGTGCACAGTGAAGCTGACATTTTAAAAACGGGTTTGTTGGCTTCTAACGTAGCTCAAGCTCTCCCAGTGACCTGGTCTTAAGTGGAGTCTCTAGCTTTAGGGTCCGCCCTCATTCCTTTTCAGTCTCTCAGGTGGCTCTCTCAGTGACTCTTGCACGGCCCTTGCTTTCCTTGCTGCAGCCTCTTGAACTGGTGTCCTGGGCAAGCTTCTCTCTTCTGCCGAGGTCTGGTCCTTTTCAACTAAGAAGTGTGGATGTGTTTTGATTGCTCTGATTTGGGTAATTTTTTTTGTTTTTTGGTAGTCTTCTATTTCCTTTTCTCCCGCTCCCCCATCCTCATTGCTGAATTCTGGCTTTTCTTGCTTCCTGACTTTGGCTTATTTCAAGAATATCTGGAATGACCCCTTGGGTCATTTGGTGGAATCTGTAATCCTTAATAGAGTTGTGTCCTTGGGGGATTTGCAGGGCAGCCACTTTTTTCTTTTGTATCTCAATGTCTAGGAACTAGAGTGCCCAAGCCACAAGGCTCAGGTTTTAATTTAAGGGCGCCTCGAAGCTGCTCCTTAAGTCTCCCTTCTCCAGAGCTGCGTTTTTGAGATCTTACCACAGACAGTTTAATTTGTGGACGTTAGGCCTCTTCTTCCTGAAAGCCACATTAGAATGAGTTAAATTCTGCCCAGAGAAAGGCAGCTAACGTCGATAATCTGCAGGGGTTATTTTAGCTGCAGGTTGCCTTTCCCCCCCTCGTTTGGTGTGTTCTGAGCCTCCCTTCTCTGCAGCAGGTGGTTCATCCCAGCAAATCTGTTGCCCTCCCCAGAGCTGAAAGCAGAAATCCAAAAGGTTCCTGAAATACCAGTAGATAGGATTGTCGGTGCCAGTCTTTGTCTGCCCTTTCTGTACAGCGGATCGTGACGTCTTTCCTGTGGCACGCTTGTGTCTGACTGCCTTCCACAGCCAGCCCTTCAGCAGTTTTTACACGACATGTAGTTGCTTTGCAGGGGTATATACACTGTGTGCTTTGTTGTCTTGTCATTAGGACTGCTAAAACTTCTTGCTGTTCCCAAAGCTTCCTTGCTCAGACATACCTGTGTCCCGTTGCCGTTGGAGATCACAGAGAAATAGCTATCTTTACGTTCATAGCTATAAGGACAGGATGGATAAAGTTAGCTTAGACCCCCCCCCAAAAAAAACCCATCCCACTTGAAAGCTATCCATACCACTGCTGTGAAGTCCGTGGAGATTTTACTGTCAGCTGCGTAGGGCTCCTGAGCGTGGCCTGCAGTGTCCCGTGTGATGCCCCAGTTGTCTTTCTGTATCTTTTCTAGTGCTCCTGTCTAAGAGCTGGAGTCCCAGAGCTTGAAATGGCCACTGACAAACACTGGGATGTTGGGCACTTCACCCCTTTCTCAGGAGGATGCTCGAGGCAACACAGCATGTTAAGCTTGGCCCTTGGCAGATCACTGTTTAAATTATTTCGCAGGAATACACATCAAGGTGCCGTAGTTCCAGTGACCTCTGAGTTATTTTTACTTTCTGATCACTATCTCCTCCCCTCAGCCTTCGGCTCTGTTCTTCCCTCCTAGTCCCACCCACTTAGCAAGAGATTGACTCAGCGAGTGAATTAAGTCATTACTGCACACGCGCCTCTCCTCCGATTACTCTGACTTTGAGTATTTGCACCTGAACCGTGTAAATGGGTTTGGTGTTCCCATGGTTGCTCATTGAGCCCTGCTAAAGTCACAAGCAGCAGTTGTTCACGATGTCCTGTGAAGGCAGCCCTGAGCCCAGACGGTTTCCACACTCCCGCTTCACAGCCTGGAGAGGTGGACAGGGCAGGCGCTCAGCCGTGGATGAGCTGCTAAAAGGCTTGGGGAGTCATCCCAGGGAGATTCAGGAAGTTAGCCTGTGATTAACTTAACATACCACTGTCCAGGACGTGGAGAGTCCTTATGATGGACACTTGGCTGGCCTCACGAGGGACAAGGCATCAAGTGGGTTACATCGAAGAACACTTTTTGGCTAGCACATGGGCTTTTTAAATAGGAAGGAAAAGTACTGGAGTGAAAGACAGCATGAGACACAGGAAGATTGTCCAGGCTGGGAGTGAAAGAGCAAACAACGGGCATTCCTGCCTGCCAGGAGTGACGCACTCACTCACCTCCTGAAACGTGTTTCGTCATCTCTAAGACAACTTAGTGAGGTAAAGATGTCGGGGGACCATTTTAACTGTGCGGGATAGACTGGGCCCTGCTTTTCCTATGCAATTTTGCCCTGTAAGGTGTACAGCTGCATAGATCTGGTAGTGTAGTTACAGGTACTGCTCAGGGTTGCTACTGCTGCTGGACATTAGTGCATTTCTCTCCTTTTCTTCTCTGTCAAAGATAGTATGATAAAGTTGGACTTGTTGCTTATCCCCATGTGTCCTGAAAAGAAACATTTCTGTCCAGTGCCAGATACAAGTTTGTTTTGTAGTGCCTTTAACTGACAGGCTACAGCTGACCCACGGGCCACTTGAAGTTAGAAAACGTGGAATGGGCAGAGAGAACAAATTATCACTGGGATACAGAGGAACATGACTAGGCACATTTTCATGAATATTTAAAATCTGAAATTACGCTGAGATCTAGACATTTATTTTGCAGGGTCAGGCCATTGGATGGTGTTGCTGTATTGTCTTGTTGTGTTTTTAAAATGTATGTGCTTTGTCCAAAGTTGAG
Organism: Rhynchomys soricoides; assembly: GCA_019843965.1. Classification (NCBI taxonomy): domain Eukaryota; kingdom Metazoa; phylum Chordata; class Mammalia; order Rodentia; family Muridae; genus Rhynchomys; species Rhynchomys soricoides. The sequence goes on from JADRCH010000284.1 coordinate 791,778, forward strand.
ATTTTTAAATGTGTTGATGATTTTTATAAAGTGATTTGTTTGGGGCACATTAAAGGTGGTTTGAGTCGTGTTTTCCATCTGTGTGTTTCCCATGCTGGGCTCGGTTTTGTTTGAAAGTCTTTTCAGCATCTCTTATGTAACAGCCCGTGCTTGGAAGGAAGCCGGAGCAGCCTTCCCTCAGACTTGGTCTCTCATGTTGACACTATTTACCTTTATGAGTATCCTGTCTCTTGGCATTTCAATGCCACTACCCACTGGCATCTTGGAGGAAGGGATAGCAAAGCCAATGCCTGCCAGGGGTCACGTTAAGCTGGCAGCAAAATAATGTTTTCCTGTAAGTTAAACTAAAACTTGTAGAAGTTCTTAATCCAATAACAGCCATTGCATGGGAACCTAGGTAAAAATTTTATGAAAACATCTTTCAAAATTAATTTGAGGCTTTCTGTTCACTGTCTGTGGAGCAGACGTCTTTCTTGAATAAGTTGGAAAACGACTGTGGGAGTCGTTTGGAAAGAGCCTCACAGTCACTTATCTGACAGTCTCCGTGGAAGGGCCAGAGTCTCCATCCATGCACTGGGGGGCCTCTCGGACCTTAGGCCCTTGCCCACTGCTCTGGGTTGGCTGCCGTTGGGCCTCAGAAGCACCTGTTAGCTGATAGGTGGGGGATCTGGTGCCTGTGCTGGCTTTATCGAGCCAGGTGCTCTGTTAGAGGCTGTTCCAGGGCTCTGTGTTTATCCTCGACCTTACCTACTAAATGCCAGTAGCAGGCATTGCTGAATGTCTCCAGAGGACAGACTCACCCCTGCTGAGCCCTGCACTGAAAAGACGCTCTTCAGAGTGTGCACATTTGCGTCTGTCACTCTCTACCTTCGGAGTGCGTCTGTCGCTCTCTACCCAGTATGCTTCCATGTTGAACAGCAGTGCTCAGGCAAAAGGGAAGGCCTTTACACTCCTCAAAGGCGTCAAGAACCCAAACAGATTTTATGTAGGTGGTTACAGCTCTCTTACCCATATTTTTCATATTAGAAATTAAAACTGAAAAATTTTTAAGCGTTCATCAATTCAGCTAATAATAGCAGTAATACTCAGTACATGTTAGCAAAAATAGCATTTGTGTGAAAATATATTTTTTAAAAAATTCCCTGAAAAGGAGGGCTAGGGGGCTGGAGAGATGGCTCAGCAGTTAAGAGCACTGACTGCTCTTCCACAGGTCCTGAGTTCAATTCCCAGCAACCACATGGTGGCTCACAACCATCTGTAATGGGATCTGATGCCCTCTTCTGCTGTGTCTGCATTGCTTTAGGTTTTTCAGATTTCTTTAGCTGCTTGGCTCTACAGTCAGCCCATTTTGATAACACTTGTATAACTCACAGAAATCCTCACAACAGGAGACTTAACTCTTTAAGTCACAGCTAAGTTGCTATGAAGACAGTAACTGGATCCCCTGGAGCATCTAACGGGTCTCTAGGTAGCAGCTGCAGACATAGTTTAAGAGCAACTGTTTGAGAATACCCTTCTGAGGACTGCTGCCAATCCCAACAACCCAGGTTCAGTCCCTGGGACCCATGTGGTGGAAGAGAATTGACTCCTGCAAGCTTGCCTCTGGCACACATGCACACAAGAATATAAAACAATTTAAAAAGAATACCCTTCCTGTCTTTCAAAACAGTGACAGAGAACTTTAAGTTTTCTTAGCGCCAACTCAAGTTAATCTAGTGAAATTTAAGATTAGGTTTGATCTTTTTAATGATTTATATTTATTTATTTATGTGCATGCGTATTTGTGTGTATTCTGTGTGCACTAGTGCCCATAGAGGCCAGAAGAGGGTGGCCAGAACAGGAATTTCAGTTGATTGTGAGCTGTCATTGGGTGTTGGGAATAAAACCAAGATCCTCTACAAGGATGGCAGGTGCCCTTAACTCGGAGCCATCTGCCCAGTTCTGGGGAAGGCTTCCCCTCCTTACTTCCCCTCAATACTTATTTTGTTTCAAATGTGGGTAATAATTTGCTGTCACTTATCTGTGACACAGTGCTTTGGGCTACCTTACTGTCCTGTAACTCGCCTGCCGTACTAGATGAGTCCTTTGAGGCTAGCTATTTAACAAGCTCCGTGATTCATCTTTGCATTCTCCATGTGTTAATTAGGCCCTACGGTGGAGAAATATTTGGCTGATGGATTAAAAAAGTGCTTAGAAGGTTGGGAATTTTGCCCAGTGGTGGAGCGTGTACCTAGGGAGCGCAAAGACCTTGTGGTCAGTCCTCCGCACTTAATAAATAGTGCCAGAAAAAGGAGAGCTTCAGGTCAGGCTGCCTACCCTTCCGTTATTGTAAGTTATAAATACCCTTTAATTATACTTGTTTTATTAGCTTTGATCCTGAAAAGAATTTCAATGCAGAGCTTTCATTCAGTATTCTGATTTTAAGTAAATGATGTCATACAAGCTCAGATAATATGGCAGTTAGGACTTTTCTTTTTGTTTATATCTGAGATAAGGGCTTACCATGTAGCCCAGGGTAGCCTCTTACCTCAGCTACCCAGATATCGAGATTATAGGCATGTGCCACCACACCTGGGACATAGGACTTCCTCTGCTGCTTTCTGAAAGTCCTGAGCAACAGAAACTTTTTAGTTGAAGAAAGAATAATTGTCTTACAGATCTTACAAAAAAAGGTCAATGGTAAATGTATCTATCTTGACTGATTTTATGTAAAGCATTTCAGAATAGAATTTCCACTGAAATGTGTTTCTGGTTCCTAACTACATTCACTTGGGGACTGCTTCTTGGTAGAATATATTTTTACTGTATGTTGCAAGGAGATAGTACACTTCATAGGTGATAAAAAGATAGATGATGGGTGGGTGGATGAGTGGGTGGGTGGATGGATGGGTGGGTGGATGGATGGGTGGATGGAGGATGGGTTTCTGGCCTGGGCATCTTTGGTTCTGTGTGAGTGAGCGTGGTGCTGAGGATTGGGGCGGATAGAAAGACTAATGCAGTCCTGACCTGTTTAGAACTTAAACATTGGCTCTGACTGTGACCTATGCTCCTGTTGCCTGTGGACAGCCTGTGTGCTTGGGAGTTTCTTGCCAATTTTCCTTAGTTGGTGTTGAATGGAGGGACCTAGGTAGGGTCCATCTCCTAGGAAGAGTCAGCTGCTGCTTTGGGTCAGGACACTAGGTGCTTTTAGCACCTAAGCAGACAGGACTAGGTCTGTGAGGCAAGAAGGGGAAGAGCTGGGAGAAGTAGCCTAAACATGGAGGCACAGGTAGCTGCAGGGAGCACAGGCTTGTGGTCAGCCACAGGACAGACCAGAGGTTTCCCCGCCCTTGTAAAGGAGCTAACTGGTCACCAACTGACTGAAAGTTTCAGTGGTGGGAAGCGCCTACAGTGTTTCCTAGACGGTGGGGGTACACAGGGCCAGCCTGAGCAGCACTGTATGTCCCCCTACTTTCCCTGCTGGGAGCAGTACTTAGCGGGTTTGAGAGCAGCCTCTCCTGAGAAGTGCTGCTTCCCAGTCCACAGCACCCATGTTTCTCCACCTGGGGGAGTCAGAGAACAAGCCTAGAATTTAAACTCCAGGGAGAGAATAAATCCCTTCACTTAGGATGCACAGAGCTGTCCTTTATCTTTTTGTTGAGAAATGTGACATTGATCGATGATTCCCCCACACTGTACAGCCTACAGGCGTTGGTGGAGCAACAAATGTTAGCTTTGTCCAGGGAGGAGCTCAGAAGTTGGCCACATCAAGCGATTTCATTTCAACCTAAAGTAATGAGAATTAATCTTAAAGTCAAGCTCCTTGGGCTAGCCGCATTTCAAGTGTGCAGAAGCCCCGTGTGGCTGATAGCTACCAGACATAGGATATGTATATAGTGCTGAGAGAGTCCCGTGAGGGAGAGCTGACGTGCAGCCAGACAGTAATTTACACAGCCACTTCTAACATGAGTCAGTGTATTGTAATTTAGCTTCATTAGCTCTCTTGAATAATACAGATGATCAAGTTTCAGATTAAAAATTTACATGAAAAGAAGAGGCAAATGGGCAAGAGAAGAGAATAGCTAGAACTAAGAGGAAAGAAGACACAAGGGAGAGCACCTCGGTGAGGTGGGGGGCACTACATTTACCTCTTGGTCCATGACAGGCCTCTCCCAGTTCTACATACGACAAGACTCCATTGTCTTAGGTGAGAGACCCAAGAGAAGACACAAGGCGTCACAGTCATCCTTGCAGACAGTGTCTTGTAGGTCTACATTTTTATAGGTCAAAACATCTGTGGTTAAAAAATAGCATGGAGGCTGGGGTATTGTCAGTGTAGGGTGCTTGTGTGCCTACTGCACACTAGACCCTGGGTTTGACTGTCAGCACTGGGAAAAGTGCCTTCTTATTAAAATAGTATGGAAATATTCCCACTACACACTCAGCTTGCTTTAGGTGGTCAGGGACAGTTTTGCCAAGGATTTGACATTCAGGTGGGACCCTCATCCCAAGGGTGATAGGGTATTTGGAGCAGGGAAGTGAGGGCAGGTGACTGGGAGCGGGTTGCAGAGTAGGGGAAGGTGGCTGTGTGCAGCATGGGGTACGGCAGATTCCAGATCCCCACCTCTGTGGGTCCCTGGAGCCAGGTCACATCCCTCTTAGCTTCACCACTGAAGATGCGGCTGTGGAGAACTCTGCCCAGAGACACCTGTGACACACAATCCTTAGTATTATTGCTATTAAAGGTCTTTTACCACTGGGAACCAGGCTGGCAGATTTGCTCAAATCTGTGGTCAACGCTGATCAGAAAACCCACCTTCCTCTCTGTTTCCACCTCTCAGCAGGAAGTGTTGGCCTAGAAAAATAAACTTTCTGTGAAGGGCTAGATATAACTGTCCTAGGCTTTATGGGCCTAAAATATGTGTATGGTTTGTCACAGCTACCTACTGTGCTATTGTAGGAGAGAGAAGCTACCTACTGTGCTATTGTAGGAGAGAGAAGCCTTAGACAGTGGCCAACAAACAGGTGCTACCTCCTAACAAAATTTCATCTCACAGAGTAGGTGGAGGCAGGGCAGTGTGGCCCAGGGACATGGCTTTCTGGCTTTGGTCAAGGGTGGATCCATGCAACTGGCTACTTAGAGAAAGTGGTGAGGTGGTTGGTTATGTCAACAGCCTTAGACCCTCATCTGAAACCAGCACTGGTTAGTTCACGGCAAGGAGCATCCTTTGTGTTTGACTCTGTTTACCATCATGAACCCCTTGTGATCCCTGTGGCTCTGCCCTGCTCAGTGGCACAATAGGCATCTTACACGTAGTTGTAATTTTTAGACTGCTGGAGTTTGAATGAAGGAAACGTGCTGTTTGTTCAGTGTAGTAATCCCTTATATGGTAAGTCACTTAAGAGCGAGGCTTTGTCACCAAGCCAGTTGCTTATTTTGCTGGTTGAATGAATAATTTTAAAGTACAGAGACTAACAAGCACCCATGTCTCTGTTGCCCAGAATTTTTTCAGTCCACATTTAGGAGGAGGATGCTGCCTGCTACACAGGAGGTTGTGGGGAGTAGAAGTGACAGTTGGCCTTTGGATGAGACATAGCCTGTTAGAAACTCCTCACCCTTTCCTGATATCTGTATTGTTCCTCTGTGGTAGCCTGCGCCACCACACGCAGTAGACTTGGAGAGTGGCCATTTGCATTGTACCCACTGTGGTAATAACAGAAGTGAGCAGGGGCTGCCTGGGTGGTTCATTGCCCCAGCTCCTCGTGGTGGCTGATAGTTCTACTTTCCCTCCTCTCAAGAACTTCTCCTTGAAGGATTCAGAATCCAAGTGCTTGGGCCCTAAAAAGGTCAGAAAGATAGCTGCCCTGTGCCTCAGGATACCTTAGATCATCCTGAAGCAGCCCAAGGGTCCTCAGAGATGCAGGTAGTGGGGCCATAGTTTGCACTTAGAACTCTCAAGGGGAAAGTCATCTATTTGATTTGAGTTTGATGAGCAACACTGTGTTTGAGACTATTATGTCAAACGCAAGAAGGCTAAGGGAAACCTGGGGTCTCTCATGCGGCAGAGCAATTAGACCAAAGCCACCTGCCATGGTCTCCAGTTCAGGACAGTGGCCAGAGGGAAGAACCGAGTCTGAGAACTTCCCCAAGCCAGGCAGCAAACAGCACACACTCCTTGTCTCACTTTTATTTCATGGGTGAGCTCCTGACCTGCAGAGGCCCTTGCTGCTTCCCACTGTCTAGCCTATGTCAGGGATAGGCTGTGCCGGGGCTCCCCAAACCATGGATGTTTGTAGCAGCAGATCCAGAAGGGGCTAGGATGCTGGAGGCCAGAGAAGCTTCACCACCACCTCCTTCCAGAACATTCCCTCAGCTTGGGCTCCAGGAAGTTTACAGCCACCAAGCAGCTGCTGTTTGTCCCCCACCCCCACCCCTCATCCCCAAAGCCTGGCAGCCACTGGCCTGCTCTCAGAGGATCCATCCTGGCTTCATATCCATGCCGTTCTCTTCTGCCTGGATCACACTCCATCCTAAGGCTGTAACACGAATTACTGCATCAGCTGAGGATGCCCAGCTGGCTTCCACCTTCTGGCGGTTGTAGACAGGACTTCTGCGATCATGTGTGAGCAGGCTTTTCTCTGTGTGCCAGTTTGAGTCCTTGTGGATATCTTCCGGGGGATCACATGGTGATTGTGCAGTTCACTTACTGAGGAATTCTAGCCCCCCCCCAACCCCAACACATACACACACACACACACACACACACATACACACGCACGCATGCACACGCACACACACTTGTCAGGTATTGCTGTCTTCCATTTGTTTGAACCCGCTACCCATGGTGACACTGGTGGCTGGAGAGGTGGAGCACCTTTCTGTGTGCCTGTAGCCTTCCTCTTGTTATCGGGAAAGATTTTTATTTTGGCTACTAGTAGACTGTCTTCAGATATGTAATTCACAAGTATTTTGTCTTTATCAGTTGCCTTTTACTTTTTTATAATGCTTTTTATGTGCAAAAAATATATTTTTAATGAAATCCAATTTATCTGGTCTTGTTGTTTTTATTGTAGTTAGCAACTTGCTGTCAAGTCCAAGGCAATGAGATTTCCCTCTATGCTTCTAAGAGTTTTGTGGTTTTTCCTCTGTATTTTGGGTCTTTGATGCATTTTGAATTCATTTTTACATATGCTAAGGGCTGAGAACTCACTTTCATATTTTGCCATGTGTCTGCCCAAACTCTGTCCATTGTCTGCTGTATTTGTCTGTGGGGTAGTCTTGCTCATTAGTTCTGTCTATCCTACCAGTGTGTCAGTCAGATCACACTATTTTAATTAAAATTGTGTCATAAAACATGTTAACAGACATGCAAAAATAGCTTGGGTCTGGGAAAACAAACCGCTTGGCATTGCTGGAACACAGCGTGTGTGCGTGTGCAGGCATGTGCAGTGTGTGCATGTAAGCGGCTACAGGGAGGTGGGCATGAGAGTTGAGTAGGGAGGGTCTGCAAGTAGAGTGGAGACAGGTGAGAGCAAGATGCCCAGAGGCTCAGCATCTCTAGACAGCTGATCCATGAAGGGAAGCACCTGAGAACGCCAAGGGTGTGGCGACCTGGCTTCCAGAGTGAGGAGGGAGAGAAAATGGCAAGCAGTCCTGAGCCAGTACCCAGGGTCAAGTATTGAAAAGCTTTGGTTAGGGGTGGGAGTGAATGGAAGATAAGGCCTTCCACATACAGGGAACAGGCACTGGTACAGCACCCCATTCAGGGGACAGTTGAGAATCTAAGAGTAGCCTGATGTGCCTGATGTAAGGGCTGTGTGTTGGGACTAAGGTTCAGAAAGGGATGTCTGGTCACAGGATACAGAGAGGGAAAAGAGGGGTGTTACGCTCTACTCTCGTCTAGAAGTCCTGGGATTAAACCAGAGAGATATTTAAAGTTTCTGTTATGAATTATTTTCATATACACAGGAATGGAGGGAAAGTTTGATGACGATCCGAGTCCTGTCACCCGGCTTTAACATCACTGGAGTGCTGCCAGTCTGTTCATCTGGCGCCTCCTTCCTCTTCTCAGATGGTTCTGAAGCCAGTCAGAGCCAATGTGTGTTTTGCAGTAAGAACCCTTTGTACTAACACGCATAACAGCACATGTTAACAGGGCTCAGCCCCTTGATCACAGTATGTGCATAGAGTGACTGCAGTGACGATGTCCTGCTTCCTCTCCTCTACTTCTGGTGACCAGTCTCCTCCACTCAGGGCTTCTGTGTGCCTGCCTTATCCCCCAGCTCCCTCCCTGCTGCCGTAAATGGTGGTGGTTAATTTATTTATGGCCAAATAATATTCCAGCATGCATCTGTTGCCTAGCGCCTCTGCAGATAGATCCTGGATTGTCAGTAGCGCTTCAGGAAACCCTGGCGTGGTGTGGTTACCTGTGCTGCGCTGCTTCCTTAGGACACAGAACCAGAAGTGAGATAGCTGAATCATATGGTAGAGCTATTTTTAGTTTAGTGAGGAACCACAGTTTTGTTCTACATAATAGTGCTAACTTACATCCTCACCAGCAGTGTGCAGCTTGCTTTTCCTCCACTTCCTCACTAGCTTTGATGTGTGTGTGTGTGTGTGTGCGTGCACACGTGCATGTGCATGTCTGCATACACATGTATATTTTTTGTATACACACATATAGATACATGTGTATATTTGTGTATACATGTATTGTGTATGTGTTCACAATTCTGAGGTGAAGCAGCAGCTTGTAATTTTGCTCAACGTTTCTTTGATTATTAATAATGCTAGGTATTTTCACATATTTGTTGGCCATTTGTGTTTTGAGGTGAGTCTGTTCAGATCACCTGCCCATTCTTCTTCTTCTTCTTTTTTTTTTGTAAAGATTTATTTGTTACTTATATGACTACATCATAGCTGTCTTCAGACACACCAGAAGAGGGCATTGGATCCCATTACAGATGGTTGGGAGCCACCATGTGGTTGCTGGGAATTGAACTCAGGACCTCTGGAAGAGCAGTCAGTGCTCTTAACCACTGAGCCGTCTCTCCAGCCCCACCTGCCCATTCTTAATTGGATTATGTGCTTTTGATTTTGTATTCTCTATGTATTCTGGATATTAACCTTCTACCAGATGACTAGCTGGCAGACATGGCCTCTCTTTTTATGGGATATTTCTTCCCTGTGTTGATTGTTTCTTTCACTGTGTAGAAACTTTATTTGATGTAATCCTGTTTGCCAGTTTTTGCATGTTTCCTGTGGTTGGAGACTTTTAAGCAGAATCAAACTGCTGTCAGTACCCCCTGAAAGTGAGCAGGAGATAGCCACCCAGGTTGCTAGTGCCGTTAGCTTCAGTCCAGGGGTGGCCAAGCTCCTGGCTGTACTTGGTTGTTACTGCACCCTACTTTCTCCTCCTGTGAGCGCCTTTCCTTTTTCCTTTGCAATTTATCTATTACTTAAATTAGTCACATACTTTTTGAAAGATGTGATTCTCAAGGTGATTTCACCCTGCTACCCCACTCAGGGGACATTCAGTGATGCTGGTGACATTCTTGTTGCAATCCAAGACAGGGCTGCTTGCTTCAGGTGGGCGAAGCCAGGATGCTGTAAAGTTCTTATAGTGCCCCGTACAGCTCTAACCACAAAGCTTTCCTGCCTGCCTCTTGTGCTGCAGCGGCAATCTGCGACCACACCCCTCTGCGACCACGTCCCACTCCTGCAGCCTGCTCTGCTGATTGCAGCCTGGTTCCTTGTTAACTGGGTCCCTTTCCAGTTTGTCTCTAAGGGGCTGGTGGTTAGACTGGAAATTTGACCAGCTTCAGGCTGGCCCTGTTGGGGAGGCCAAAAGGACTTTTTCAACTTTGTGTCATGTGACAATATCTTGTCTCCGGCACTTGGGTGGCAGCAGTTTATACAGTCTTCCATACAACTGCAGAAAGACAGAGCTTTGGAAGATGCTGGAAGGCAGAATTGCTCGGTGTAGAGTGCAAGGATGGAGGATCCAGGCAGTTCTGGGTATCACCCAGAAGTGGGGAATCTGACCCGGTGTGGCTGAAGCCTGCCTCCACTAGTGCTGCAGGACATTGGGTTCGTCCACATCTGAACCTTTCACTTATGGATCCCAGCGGGAAAGGTCACAGCTGTGTTATTCTCAGTGCACACAGGGACTGCTGGAGAACTGGCAGGGAGGAATGGGCTATCTGGCTGGAGGCTGCAGGGCTATCTGCGAGGGGGCTTGGCCGTTAAGGAATACTCGTCCAGAGTTGCTCATTTCTCAGGGCTCCTTGCTTTTGCCTTTTGTGTGGTGACCTTTTGGTCTCCTCCATCTCCTTAGGCCTTGATTCTTGCTTCTTCTCCATTTCCAAGTGACTCTTGGCAGATCTCACTACTCACATGGACTCACTCAGTCTGGTTGGCATCCATGCCTCAACCCATGCTCTCCCTCAACCCATGCTCTGTCTCTTGTGCAGCTCCAGGTCTAGGCCCAGCTCAGCTGTTCTCTGAGCTGTGGCTTCCTCCTATGGGCCCTGTCCTACCAGCACCAGGCACAGTTAGCCTTTCCATACCGAAAGCATCTGCCCTGCCTCCTGCGCCCTTTCTCCTTACTCTTTGTCCAGCGAGATACCAGCATGCTGCTGCTGCTCCGTGGTCCCCTGCTCCATCTGAGCTCAGGTTTACTTCTCCCATGCTGCTCAAGACCAGCCTCACCCAGCCATGACTGCTGACCTGCAGCCATTGGCATTGCAGCCATCCATCTGTCCTGGAAGACACCTTCTGTGAGGCCACACTCACCTTTGCCGCTGTGCTCAGCCCCCTTGTACCGTCCTCTACCTCCTTGTCTGTCTTCATCAGCCAGGTGACCATCCCCGTGGCTTGAGCAACTCACTTAGATATTGTTGACTTCCAGTGTCGCATGACCAGTCCCAGTGCACTTCCCGAATGTCTAGTGGGTGTCTGGCAGGATCATCCTGAACATCAGGACACAGTGAGGAAGGTGACTGAGATTTTGTTTCATGGGCAGGGTAGCCAATAGCCAAGATTACAAGTAAAGAAGAAGAAGAAGGAGAAGGAGGGGGGGGGGAGGGGGAGAGAGAGGAAGAAGAAGCAGCAGCATCTAGCTTCTGAGTCTTATTCTTTTTTAAATTTAATTATTTATATATATGAGTATTCTATTTGCATGTATGCCTGCATGACAGAAGAGGGCATCACATCCCATTATAGATGTTGTGAGCTACCATGTGGTTGCTGGGAATTGAACTCAGGCCCTCTGGAAGAGCAGTCTGTGCTCTTAACCACTGAGCTATCTCTCCAGTACCCCTGAGTCTTATTCTTATGAGAAGAAAATAGAATACATTTTGGAAGAAGCAGGGACAGGGAACTTTGGTCTCTTCTCAGACAGTGCAGTCACACTGAACTTCCTGCTTTGCCTTACAGGCTGATTGCCGCTCACTTGCCTGTCCCCCTCAGCCAGAAGGGAGGCATTCTCTCTCCCCTGGTCTCTTCTCCACTCCTCACCCCACACACCTGCCTCGTCCTCCAGCCCTCGTGGTTTTTGTCGCCGGTCTGACACTGACTGTCTTCCACACTTAGCTGCTGCTTCCTGCCCAAGCTAGTCTCTGAATTTCTTCTTTTGAGTTGAAGTCAAAGCCGCCTCAGGGCTGGAGCCCTCAGAGCCAGAGTGTCTCTTAGAGAAAGAGGCCTGCTCCACCACTGCCGTACCACACCCCTTCACTTCATTTGGAGTTCTCTTCCACGTAAGATCCATTTCTCACCTAGGCTGTTGGTCTGTTCACTGCTTTGGAAGGCCCCTGTGCCTTTCCAGTCTTCTGTCTACCTGTTCCTCAGCCACGCCAAGGCCATGGCAGAGGGTGTGGAATGGAGGTGAGCATCTTTCTTTAGAAAAAGCTCTTCTTGGCTGGCAGCTGCTGAGATCTTCACAGAACCGACAAAGTGGCTGGACAGACCTGCCCTCCAGGGGTCTAAGAACAATCAGGGTTAGGGTTAGGGTTAGGGTTATACTCTTAACCATTAAAGAGTGTAAGAGTCTAGCATTCTGGGTCAAAAAGTGCTCAGGTATAACATGCCATGACACAGGAAGGCTGTGGAGGCACCATGAAGAGAAAGCATGTCAGGTGAGGACCTGGAGGAGCTGCAGGAAGAAACATGGTGGTGGCCAGGCCTGGAAGCAGACATGTAACTGCCATGAAACTAGAAGAAACTGTCACACTGGATAAACATGGGGCAGTGGCCAGATTTTCTCTCTGGAAGTTTTCTGCCTCCTAGTAGGTGAGGGCTCTGGAGAGGTCCAGAGGAAGGCAAACTCAGCAGGGTCCAAGGGAGGGGAGCTGATGGCTTGGTGTCTACAGAGGTAAGAACAACCTCATTTCCTCAGACATGGAAAACTTTACCTCAGCTTGTTTCCCAGCAGGGTGGCTGGCCAGCCTCTGGATTTGATTTAATTCTGTTTTGTGAGTTAACCAGATCATCCCCAGTCTTATCCTTGCTTACATAAGATGCAATTTGTTTCCCTGCTGGGTATGAAGCAGCTTCGGAGCTACTTCTGTTCATCTTTCTACTGTTGTTCTTCAAGGTCCCTGTCTGTGAGGTCCTGGATTAGGCAGTAGACCGTGGGAGGTGGAGGGTGGAGCAGCCTGCAGTGCACGCATGGGAGCCAGGAACACTCTGTGGGACTGTCCTTGAGGCCCTGCAGTAAATCCTAGGGCTTTTACATTTTGTCATTTTAAATGATGTATGTGGATGTATGTGCGTGCATGAGTGTAGGTTCTCTTGGAGGACAAAGGCATCGGGTTCCCTGGAGCTGGAATTCCAGGCTATGTGACCTGCCCAATGTGGGTGCTGGGAACCAAACCCATGTCCTCTGTATGAGCAGTGAGTTCTTTACCTGTGGAGCCATCTCACCAGCTTTGAAGGAGCAGCCCAGGAAAGCCAGCACGTAAGTTTTGCCTTGGGAGGAGGGCTCCATGGTGAGGTGAGTTATAGATGGAGCTTTCTTTTTAAAGTCCTTACTCTAGTCATTTGTGTGTGTGTGTGTGTGTGTGTGTGTGTGTGTGTGTACACATGTACATGGATGTTACAGCACATACGTGGAGTTCAGAGGACAACTTATGGAAGTCCTCTCCTTCTACCATTTGGGTCCCAGGAATTAAACTCAAGTGGTCAAGCTTGGTGGCAAGCGTCTTTACCCACTGATCACTCTCACCAGCCCATGGGTGAGCTTTTTATATTTTATTTTTTGTACCAGATATAAGAATGAGAGATCCTTTATTTGTTGTCTGTCACAATAATAAATGCCAAGCATAGATGCTTATAAAGGAAAATGTTATTTAGCTCCCAGCTTTGGAGGTGATTCAGTTCTGGTGAGGACAGAAAGACAGGTGGTAGTGGCGGGACTATATGTAACTTACCACATTTCAGTCCAGGAACAGAAAGAACCCCATGTACACAGGGACTCCCTGCTAGGCCCCAGCTGTTAAAGGTTCACACCACTTCTGTTCCAGCATCCTAGGGATCAAGATCAGACCATACCAGATGTTGAGATCAGAGAGAAAGTCCAGAGCCACAGACTGTGGGAAGGGTACCAACCCCCCTGTCAGGTCAGAACTCCGGCTGCTGCTCTGGGCTGTCACATTTGGAACAGCCGATCCAAGTGTTATTAGGCAGCATATTAAAAACAAAGCAGACCTTTACTGCCTAGCAGACATGCATTCCGAGGATGACATCCGATAAGTCTGGGACTCAAGTTGGTGTGGCTAGTCTCCATGGCCTTGTGTGATGATGGGAGGGGGCTGAGGGGTTTGTATCTTCAGGTTGGAGCCTGTTGGCCTTTCAGTGTGTATAGAGGGCAGTGGGTGAGGATGTGCACATGTGTGTACAGATGTGTTTGTCTGTGCATGTGGGTGTTTGGAGGTCAGAGGTTGTCGCTCTGTCACTTCCTACCCATTTCCACCCCACTGATGGTCATTTGAAAGAACATCTGTACAGACACAAGTGCAGCGAACGTGGTGTGTCTATCTTGCCTTCACTGGTGTAGATGGTGGCTGTCATTTCTGGACAGTGGTAGCAGGAAATAACAGTGTCTCATGTCACCTGGTCATACACAGAGGCTCAGAGCCCACATGAGCTCCACAGGATCCCTGTGGTGAGACATCCACTGAACCTGCGTGGATGACAAGGGTCTCCAGTAGCTTTGCTGTGTCTTCCTTCAGTCTCCTCTACTCGGCAGGAATAGCTCACTGGCCATGTTGTAGCTGGCCACAAAGAGGTTGTCTAGCCCTGATGACTATCATATCATCAGAGATGTGCCTGCTAGTTGGGAGCCCAGTTCCTAGGCTCAGGGAAGGCACCTGTACGTGGCAGACAGAGTAGTGAGCCAGTGAGAACCTGCTGTCACAGGAGGTGTTGTCGCTCTTGTCTCTGTTCAGTGGCTGTAGGAGCATATGCTCTCACATCTTCCAGTTCTGGAGGGCAGAGATTGGAATCAGGGCCCAAGCGGAGACGCAGGGTGGTGTGTCTGCTCACTGCCCCTCCTCTGTCTTTAAGCCACAGTGAGCTTCATATCTTCCTGACTCTGGACTTGAGGTTCCATTATCTCTTTGCCTTCCGAATTCCAACGTCCTCCTTCCCTCATGAGGAGTGCTCTGCTGACACTGGCCATCTCCATAATAAGGGATCCTTTCCCCTCTGTAGCCAGTGACCATCTCCGTAGTGAGGGACCCCTCCCCTCTCTGCAGACACTGGTCATCCCCATAATGAGGGTCCTCCCAATCTATAGTCACTGGCCATCCCTATAGTTGAGGGGTCCTCACTCTCTGCAGACACTGGCCATCCCCATAGTTGAGGGGTCTTTCCCATCTCTGCTGACTGTGACTATTCATATCTGCAAAATTCTTTTGCCAAGCAAGGTGACATGTTCACATGTCCCAGGGAGTAGGATGTGACCATTTTTGTGGCAGTCATTACCTAGCCTACCACATTATGGTAACATTTTAAAAGTCAGCCAGGCAGATGGCTTACACTTGCAATCGGCACTCAAGAGGCTGAGGCAGAAGGATCACCACTAGTTGGATATTAGCCTCTGTTGTGCAGTGCACTTAAGGCCAGCCTGAGCTACCAAGTAAAACTGTCCCCAAACAAAAGAACTCAAAGGTCTTCAGGGGGACATAAGTAGTCAGATGGCTGACTCTTGTAGTCCAGGGTTGCTGAGGATGGGATTTGAGCCTCAACCTCCAGCGGCTCCAGTTAAGGAGCAAGAAGAACACTGCCCCAGAGCTCTGTGTGTATGTGCACGTGCACACACATGTACACATGTGTGTGTGTTTTCTACATTTCAGTTGTGCTGTATTAGCAGTCATTTTAAATAATACATTTTACATATTCATTTCCTTTTCTTTTTTGAAAACAGATAGCCAGCAGGAAAAACAGCCTCGTGGCTGTCCAGTCTTCGACATCTACTAAAATAAAAGTACCAGTCCCTCAGCCCGTCGTCCCTGTGAAGAAAGACAAACGGCAGAATTCTTCACGGTTTAATGCCAGCAATAATAGAGAACTACAAAAACTCCCATCTTTAAAAGGTAATTTTCGCTTGTGGCTGGGGAGAAAGGCCGTCTCAAGCCCTGCTGGCTGCTTCCTTTAGTGATTGGGTTTTGTTTTGTTTTCTTCTGATTCAGTTTTTTGTTGGATTGAATACCACTTACTTTACTGCACTGATAGTTTTAATTCCAGAGCCTTGGAGGATAAAAGTCTAATAGCTACATATGTTACAAGTACACTACAGTAAGACACTAAGGAAAATTTAAAATCTTAAAAGCTGTCAGTAAGCAGCTGTCTCTCTTTCATGGGATTCTCTGGCCTGTCTCATATCACCGGCCTTTAGAACAAGTTACTCCAGGTCATCACCCAAGTCCAGGTGGGGCTTGCTCCTTTAACCATGGCCAGCCAGATCAGTCCCTTACCTGTGACCAGCGTGGCCTAGGGCTCTTCACTTGGAACTGCTCCCCTTGGCACAGCCGCCTCTTTCCACCGGAGAACCCTTAAACTCCTCCAGGAGGCTTCAGTGTTGAGGTACGTAAGACTTTGACCAGGAGAATGATTCAAGGACTGAGGTCAGATGTGAACCTCCGAAGATCATTACATATTCTGAGCCTAAAACCAATACACAGAGTAGCTGTGGGAGTCTGTTGTACCTGAAGTTTGTAATGATGGATGGCTTTATAATTAATCTTGACTGAGTGCATAGAGAGCCAGAAGTTGGCCTTCTTTAGAGTTGGATTCCCAGTGCCATCTGCAAGGCCCTAGCAGAACTCCATGCAGATGTGCCTGGGGGAGGGGCCGGGGAGGGCTCTCTTCCCTTCATTTGCTAGTAGGTGGGCTGCCATTCTCTGGATGCAGGTGTTCTAGCTAAGGGGCGTGGCACTAACCAAGTGTACCTCATCAGGACTCAACATCCAGGCTTTGAGGGGGTGTGTGTGAGCCCTTCTTACACTGCGCCCAGGAGGCCAAATTGGAGACTCAGAACTATGTGGAGCCTGCCTTCCCATGTCCCAGCTGGTTCCTAGTGCATGTCATAAGGGCATGTTCCATTGTGTCCTGCCCACCTGACACAGGTCAGATCCCAGGAAGAGCTCAGCATAGGCTGCGGTGTGATTTCTAACTTGGGAGTCTTACCTGTCTGAAGGAGTCTGTGTGAGGCTCCTCATAGCCACTGCTCTGCCTCCACCTGCTGCTCTCCATGTCTGTCCCCACCTGTTCTCCTTCTGTTCTACAGCATCATCTCTCACCAGGCCCAAGGTGTGCCGGCACAAGCACTCAGTGCTTTTTCCCAAGGTAGTCCTTGCCGCAGGCCTTTCTCCTGAGGTCATCCTGTGACAAGGATTGATGTGCCTGGATTTCAGAAAGAATCAAATAGGCTGACCTGTGTGCCCACGATGTGGCTCAGCTGGGCCAGCACTTTGTGATGATCTCTGTCACCCTCTCATAGTGGCCCCATGAGGTATCTGTCACTCTGGGACAGTCTCGCAGAGCCGCTGACTGGCTCTTTTCTTACATTCCTTCTTCTGACTATTTCTGTTCACTGCCCCTTCATTCCCCACTCTCATGGTAATTTTTTTTTAAAGATTTATTTTATGTATATGACCATACTGTCCATGACACCCCAGAAGAGGGCATCAGATCCCATTACACATGGTCGTGAGCCATCATGAGGTTGCTGGGAATTGAACTCAGGACCTTCGGAAGAGCAGCCAGTGCTCTTAACCACCAAGCCATCTCACCAGCCCCAATTATCCGATTTTTTAAATACTTTTTTTCCTTATTTATCAAGTTAGATACTGAATTCTTTTAATTTTAGTTTAACACCAATAGAAAGCATTGTACTCTTTTTTTTTTTTTTTTTCGAGACAGAGTTTCTCTGTGTAGCCCTGGCTGTCCTGGAACTCACTCTGTAGACCAGGCTGGCCTCGAACTCAGAAATCCGCCTGCTTCTGCCTCCCGAGTGCTGGGATTAAAGGCGTGCGCCACCTCTGCCCGGCAGCATTGTACTCTTATAAAGAGAATAACCTTAGCTCTACTCTTAGGTTTCCAACTTCAAGTTAGATAGTTTTCCTTTTTTTAGAGTTTCTTTGAGATACAATTTATATACCCTGAGGTCATCTACATTAATGGACGTCTTAATAAATTGTCTAATAAATGTGTGCAGGTAGTATACAACCATTTTACTCTCAAGTGTTAAGATGGTTCCATTGTCTTCCAGTTACTTTGTGCCCCATTCCTGTCAAGTCCTACTCCCCACGTACAGGTAGCTTCTGATCTGCATTCTGTCTATATTTGAAACTATAGATGATGATCTGTTGTTTTCCACACACACCCAATCTTATTTTATATGTACTGTTGTTGTCTGTGCATCCTTGTGTGTTGTATCTGAGGAGGCCAAAGGAGGGAGTCCGATCCCCCAGAACTGGACTTACAGGCGGCGGGAGTGACTGGGTGGGAGCTGGAGTCTGACTCAGGGCCTTTGGAAGGGTACAAGTGCTCTTAAGCACTGAGCCGTCTCTCCAGCCCCATGTGGGTTGTTTTTAAGCGATCCTTTCGTTCGCCAGTTTCTAAAGCAATAAGAAGCCTCTCTCAAGGATTAAGAGTATTTTGTCTGTTTGCTTACTTTGTTTTATTTTTAACTGGCACACAGTAATTGTAGCATTTATTGAGTACAGTGTGGTAGTTGGGTGTGTGTCTACAATGTGTGTCAAGGCAATTAGTGTTCCGTCCCCTTAAACGTTTATCATGTTGCCTTTGTAGGTATTTTGAAATCTATCACAATTGTGAACTGGCCATCCCGCGGCTACAGAACTTTGGGACTTAGCTCTTATCTAATGGCCTGGGCACCCGTTATCCTTTCAAGCCGGCGTCCCCTTTACGTGTCCGTCCTCTCCTGACCACTAGCTTCCCTTTATGTTCTGTGAGCCCAGCTGCTTGGGCACCATGCCCTTACCCTCACAACACACAGCCTTCGTGTTCCTGTGCTCAGTTTTCTTAACATAGTGCCCTTCAGTCACCCTGTGTTTTCACAAATGACTTTACCATTTTATGGGTCACTAATGGACACTAATAGTTCTCTACCACATTTCCTGTGTCCGTTCTTTTACGGTGGATACCACGGTTGATATCCTGGTTTGCCTGTGGAAACAGTGTTGCGGTAAACGTGGGCACAAGCATGGCTTCTTTGGGTACATCACACATGGACTTTGCTAGGTCAGATGGCGGCTCTGTTTCAGTTTGTAGAGGGAACGCCACAATGACTGTGCTGGTTTACATTCCCAGTCATCTCTCACATCTTGTGAACATTTGCTGGGGTTTGTCCTCGAACCACAGGCCATGGAGGAATGGTGCCTCCCTGTGGTTTGACTCATATCCTCTAGATTTGGGTCATTTGCTTGTTTGAAAGTCAGCTACCTCAGGGTGTTAGCGGTTGGGGTGCACTGGGTCTGGACTCCATCCACCAGAGAATTTGCTTTTGCACTGTTCTGTCTACACGTTGTCTGTGTTCTTCTTATTTTGCTGTGCTCCATTTGTATATTCCTTCTTTGATTGCTTCTGCTCCTAGGGAATCAGAGAGAATCATGCCCACCCTGCATTTTCTTCTACTAGTTTACTGATTTCAAAACCTAGATTTAAATCTTTGATCCATTTCAAGTTACTTTTTATATGTTGTAGCAGACAGGAGTCTGGTGTCATACCTCTACATGTGGCTGTCCAGTTTTGCTGGCACCATTTAACAGACTTCTCTGTGGCGTATATTTCAGGTGACTGTCCGTGGATCGACTTATAGGTTTTCAATCCAGTCTCATTAGTCTGTATCAGTTTTACGCCAGTACTACTTTGTAGACTATATTTGAGGTCGGGTTCTTTGATTCTTCCAGTTTTGTTCTTCTTGCTCCCAGTTGCGGGGTGGGTCTGAGAGCACATTTCCTTGGTGGAGTGCTCCTCCAGAATACAGAAGGTCCGCCATTGATCCCAGCACTGCATGGATGTTCAGTGGTTTCATACAGATTTTGGTGCTGGTTTTTTATTTCTAGTTCTGTGAAGAACGACATTTAGTATTTTGATGGGAATTATATTGAATTGGTTACCTTAGGTAGTGTAGCATTTATATAATATTCCTTCAGTCAACCCAGGGACAAGGGATTATGTTCCTCCATCTTGGGGTGTCCCCTTCAATCTTTTTTATCAGTGCTTTGTAATTTCCTTCCCAGAGATGCATCAATTTCCTCCTTCAGTGTATTCCTGAGTCGGTATTGTTCATATCCATTATGAGTGGAGATGTTTTCTTTATTTTTCTGCAAAATTGTTGTCAATACATACTAATGATCCTGGATTTTTTGTTTGTTTGGTTGCTTTGTTTTTGAGATAGTCTCAGTGTGTTCCCCAGGTTTGAACTTGTGAGCCCAAGTGGTGCCTCCAAGTAGCTGGGTCTGCAGCGTAGGCCACGGTGGCCAGTTTACACTGGCCATCCTTTTTCTTTTTACTGTGCCACTGATTGGCCCGAGGACCTTACGCATCGTAGGGAAGTGCTCAACCACTGAGCTATACCACCAGCCTTCTTTTGACTTTATTATTTTACAACATAAACTCACTAATTTGGCCAGACTATCTTTAAGCTTACCCTATAGTCCAGACAGGCCCTGAGTTTGTTAGCATCCTACCTTAGCCTCCTACAGCTGGGATTGTGTTTGCAGTGCCAGGCCTAACTTACACTCATTTTTTAAAATGTTGATTTTTGTGCTTGGCAACATTACTAAATTTTTACATCATTTTTTTTCTTTTATCAGTTTTGGTAGGTATTTATTTATTAACCTTTAAGCTTTCTTATATAGGGACTGGAGAGATGGCTCCGTGGTTAAAAGCACTGACTGCTCTTCCAGAGGACCCAGTTCAAACCCCAGCCATCACAAGGCAGCTCACCTAGTTGCAGGGGCTCTGCCTTAGTCATTGATCCATTGCTATGAAGAGACACCATGCCCAAGGTGACTCTTAGAAAGAAAAACATTTAATTGGGGCTGGTGTATAGTTTCAGAGTCTTAGTGCATTATCTGTCATGGCAAGAAGCATGGCTATGCATAAGCAGACATGGTGCTGGAGAAGGAGCTGAAATCTACATCCAGATCCACAGGCAGGAAGAAAGAAATGAAACTCTGGGCCTGGCTTGGGCTTCTGAAGCCCCAGAGCCCACCCCCCAGTGACACACTTCCTCCAGCGAGGCCACACCTGCTAATCCTTTCAAATCCCACCATTCCCTATGAGCCTTCGGGGTGGGATGGGGGTGGAAGGCTATACAGAGAAACCCTGTCTTAAAAAAGCGAAGGAAACATAAAAGCCCTCTATATGGCGAGGCCATGCTGTCTGCCAGAGCTTCTGTTTGGTTGCCCTTGATTTCCTTCTCCTGTTTAATGGTTCTGTCTCTGTGGGACATGAAGCGCTGCCATGGCAGGGTGTGAAGCTGGCATCCTCCCTCGTGTTGCTCCTCACCTCAAGGAACTGCTTTCAGCTTTTCCCACTCAGTTTACACAGCCTTTGTCATGAAACCTGTCTCTTCTTTGCCTGAGCTCCTCTTCTCTCTCTGTCTCTCTCTCTCTCTCTCTGTGTCTGTCTCTCTCTGTTTAGTTTTCCTTCCTTCCTTCCTTTCGTTCGTTCTTTCTTTCTTTCAAACTGGAACCTGTGAAGGTCTATGATTCTCAGAAGAATGATACCCTGGACTCAAATAGTAGGTAAACACAGAGAGTGTTTTATTCTGCAGAAGTCCAGCTTGCTGGGGTCTCCTATTACCAGAATAGAGAGACACCCAAGTGAGTTCACAGGACTGATTTAAAAGACATTAGGGAATTCCAGGGTAGGCAACCTCTACGTTAGTTAATCTATTTGGTCCATCTCTACAGACATTCCTTTACCAGGATTCGAGGGCTGGAAACTTGCTTGGGAGGTCTGGAAACTGATGCTGACCCATTGTCCTTGCCTCAGGCCAGGTGGCAGACGGGACAGCTTCTGAGGCCTGGACTTGCCTGGAATTGCCCAGTTCTTAGAAACTGAGATTTAGGCCTAGTCTCCTTACCTGCCAATTTGAAGCCTGTCCTGGAATCAGCCTAGCCTTCTCAGAACCCACTAAATTATATATTAGAAGTATGTAGAACAGGCTGGCCCACAGAGACCTACCTGCCTCTGCTTCCTGGGGGCTGGGATTACAGACATGCACCATCACAGAAACCATGTCAAGATGGTCACACAGCCTTTCTGTCCATCATCCTGTTAATGTGATAAGTTTATTGGTTGTATATGTCAAAGCATTCTTGCCTCTCTGTTGTTATGTCTCACAGATTTTGGCATGTTTTATTTCCATTTTCTTTATTCTTTTTTAAGATTTATTTATTTATATGAATGCTGTCTGCATGTACACCTGAATGTCAGATCCCGTGACAGAGGGTTGCGAGCCACTATGTGGTTGCTGGGAACTGATCTCAGGACCTCTGGAAGAGAAGCCAGAGATCTTAACCTCTGAGCCATGTGTATTGCTTCCTCCGTTTTCATTTTTAAGATGTATTTATTTTTGTTTTATGTGTATGAGTGTTTACCTGTGTTATTTAAGTGTATCTAGTACATTGCCTGCGGAGGCCAGAAGAAGTTGCTGGATCCTCTGGAACTGGTGTTGCAGGCGGTTGTGAGCTGCCTGTGGGTGCTGGGAATCAAACTTAGGTCTTCTGTGAGAGCAACAAGTGTTCGTAACCACTGAGTCCTCTCAGCAGCTCTCCCCACACACCTCAGTATTTTTTTTTTTTAATGAAAAGTTTGTTCATGGCTTATTTGGTTCATTTGTTCATGGTTGACTTTGGGCTGTTAAAGTCCTTCAGCGAAGCCAGGTGTGGTGGTACTCATCTTTAATCCGAGCACTTGGGAGGCACAGGCAGGCAGATCTCTGTGAGTTCGAGGCTGGCCGGGGTACAAAGTGACTCCCAGACAACCAGGACTGTTACACAGAGAAACCCAGTTTGGAAAAACCAAAAAAAACCATTTTTTTTAAAAAAAGGTCCTTCAATGTTGCTGTGTTCTGACTGTGTCCTGTCCCTACAGGTCTGAAAGCTGCTTTATATCCTTGTGACTTCTGCTTTAGAATACACAGACGTGTCTAATTGTCATGTAGTCTTACCAGAGGTACCCACCCCCATCCCAGAGTGATGCGCTAAACCTCTTTCTAGAATTTTTCTTACCCCCTTTCTATTTTATCTGATGTAAGTATAGCAGTCCCTGCTGCTTTGGGGCTCTTTTTTCATGACATCTTTTTGTGTGACATCTTTTTTGATCCCTGAACTGCCAGTCTATTTGCTGTGCTGGTGAGTTTCTCAGAGGTGTCATGTGAGTGGGTCTCCTCTTTCCTGTACTGGGCTTTGTGGAATTAGCTATTTTCATCACGGTTGTTACTAGGTAGGACCTTGTCACTCTGTGGTCAGCTGCTTGTGCAGTGTTGCTTCTTTCTTTGTCTCTTCCTTGACGTGTTTTGGCGTTTTCTTTTTAATACTGACTGATACTTAAGTGCCACGAATTTTACACATAGGCATTTTTTTTTTTTTAAATCACTAGTGGCTATCTTTATGCTTCCTCAAGCAAGCCTTATGAAGGTGGTCTAGTGGTGATAAATTCCCTCACTGTTCTTCTTCTCTTGGAGACTCCAGTTCTTCATTCCAAGGAATATCTCTGCTGGCGTGGTGGGGCCCACCTCTTGTCACAGCACAGGTGAAGAAGGGACATCCCTAGCTCCTTCTGTGGGAAGGGAAAGGGGTGTGTCCTTTCTGGAAAGCACTGGCAGTTTCTTCTAAAGCTAAACAGAAACTCACCATGCAAATCAGCAATTCCACTCATGTATACAAAAGAAATTGAAACGTACGTTCATGCGAAGGCATACACGAATGGTCATAGAAACATTATTCATGACAGCTAAGAAACAACTCAGATGTCTGTTAGATGCTGAATGGAAAAAGAAAATACAGTATTATCCATATAAAAGAATACTGCCCAGCGTTAAAAAGAGATAACCACTCAGCCCAGACGAACCTCACAAGCATTACACCTGGGACCCAGCAAAGCTGCCCTTTTCTTTTGAGACAGGTCTCACTATATAACCCCAGCTGGCCTGAGCTTGCTTATGTAGACCAGGCTGACCTCAAATTCAGAGAGAGCTAGCTGCCTGCCTCTGCCTCCCAAGTGCTGGGATCAAAGGTGTGTGCCCCCACGCCCAGCCACGCCCAGCAGCTCTAGGAGTGTTTAACTTGACTTTATTATTGAAATGTAGGTTGTGTGTTTGGATATGAGTCCTTTTACTTTATCACAGGACACACTCATCACTGTGACAAAACTAATGCACAGTGCACCCCTAACTCTGCTAGCTGGCACAGAGTCATCCTGGTCTTTGCAGTAAAAGTTTCTGAACTCCTGTTCCCTGCTGTCTCACTGAGACTCGGCTGGTGTGTCTCCTCAGTGACCTTTTAATTTTATGGCTGTTTTTTCATTTCTGAATGTTCTAGTTGATTTTTTTAATTTTTACTTTGACTTGTGAGCTTGGGAGATAGTTTGGTAGCTTGTAGTGCAGGACACACAAGTTTGGGCACGCAGTCAATGCCCACATAAAGTGCGGGGTGTGGCTGTGCCTGCCTGTAAGACCACCTCTAGGGTCAGAGTTGGGAGTGGCTAGGGATGTGACAGAATCTCTGGGTAGTTGGCCACTGCCTAGGTGAAAACCAGCAAGGTCTAGGTTCAAAGAGAGACCCTGTGTTGGGGGAATAAAGCAGAGAGAGAGCACTATAGGAATACACCTGACATTTCAGCTGGCCTTGGTACAGGTACACACAAACACACGCACACACTACATATGTGTACATTTACACAGGCCTCACACATGTAGACATGTGCACACATGCTTACACCACATGTATACACACATGCTTACACCACACGTGTGCATACACATACTGTGCATATGTGTCCATACACTCATGCACTGCACACAAATGTGTGTACGCACATGCATATATTGCAAGGACACACATGTGCACATGTGCTTACACCTCTAATACCCACGTCCAAAAGAAATGTCTTACACCCTTAACGTAGTTTGCTATCCTTTTGCGTACTGTCAACTTGTTTCTTTAAATAGAGCGATCACTGGTGTTTTCCAGCCTGTGTCAGACTGACACGGCAGTTGTGACATCGTGCTCATAATGTCTTCCTCCTGCATGCCTCCTTATTTTTATGATGTGCTAATCACCATCCTCAAATATTTTTAACAGATCGAGGCCTTAGCGCGAGTCCTCCAGCGGGCGTGGTTTGTTTTTCCTGGGCCAGAATCCTTTTGCCAAATACTTTCAGTTTAGGAATTCTTTAAACCGTGACACTTGACTAATAAATAGTCCACTGAGCTGGCTGCTCCTCAGCGCCCC
The DNA here is from genome assembly GCA_019843965.1 of Rhynchomys soricoides. NCBI lineage: Eukaryota > Metazoa > Chordata > Mammalia > Rodentia > Muridae > Rhynchomys > Rhynchomys soricoides. The sequence continues at coordinate 816,750 of JADRCH010000284.1, forward strand.
ACTCACCTGTAGTTGCTCCAAGTGGAGTCTGTTTGGGCTGGAGTACATCTGTACTGGCTGGTTTTGTGTCAACTTGACACAAGCTGGAGTTATCACAGAGAAAGGAGTTTCAGTTGAGAAATTGCCTCCATGAGATCCAGCTGTAAGGCATTTTCTCAATTAGTGATCAAGGGGGGGCCCCTTGTGGGTGGTGCCATCTGTGGGCTGGTAGTCTTGGGTTCTATAAGAGAGCAAGCTGAGCAAGCCAGGAGAAGCAAGCCAGTAAGTAACATCCCTCCATGGCCTCTGCATCAGCTCCTGCTTCCTGACCTGCTTGAGTTCCAGTCCTGGCTTCCTTTAGTGATGACCAGCAGTGTGGAAGTGTAAGCTGAATAAACCCTTTCCTCCCCAACTTGCTTCTTGGTCACGATGTTTGTGCAGGAATAGAAACTCTCACTGAGACAACATCCAAGGTGATGCTGTGTCACTCAGGAGATGACATCCTCATTGTGGAAGCTATATCATCTGTGGTGGACTAGCAGAAGTCAGGGTGCTGGCAGGCTGCTCTCTGTCACGCAGTCACATTCACTCTATGCAATGCAAAAGCGCTAGGAATAGTTTGTGAGGTACACTCTGGTGTTCTGTCCGTGAATCCCGTGTCAGCCAGCCATTCAGGAATGCTTCATGGCCTTGCTAATCCCTTCAGAGTCAGTAGTGGATTGAGCTAACAAACGTTCTTTTCTTACCAACTGGATATATGAAACCTAGGTTAAGCATTATTCTGATTTTGGGTTACCAGTTTCTCTCTGACCTTTGTATGAGTGACTATTTTATTATCTTTGATTTCAGCTTTCTTTCTAATGTTAAAATGCAGGATTTCTACCCTTCCTATGCCTTTAAAATTTTTTTAACTTACTATTATTTATTTTATCTGCATGGATGATTTACCTGAATGTATATATGTATACCATGTCTGTGACGAGTAGCCATGGAGGTCAGCAGAAGGCATCAGATCCCCTAAAACTGGATTACAGATGATATGAGCCTACCTGTGTTGGGCCTCCAGACCATGTTGGCCTGCCTGTTCCCATTGTGGCCCACAAAGGCCTTCAGCCACAGCTGCTCCCTGCCAACGGGAGGGAAAGAGACGCTCTGCAAGGAAGCAGACCCAGAAAGCTGGTAACCAGCATAGCTGTCCCCAGGCTACACAGGGAAACTGATAGGAGCTATACAAGGAGCCGTCAGGTAAGGGACCTGGGATATAAATGGGGAGGATCAAACTCGGATCCTCTGCAAGAACAGGGAGTGCTCTCAACCACTGAGCTGTCTCTCCAGCCCAGCCTATGTATTTTTGGACGTGCGTGCACACGCGCGCGTGTGTTTGCATATGTACATTTATGTGTAGCGCATTGGTGACTGACCATGGTACGTGGTTGGAGGCTATAGGATAACTTATCTCAGGGGTCAGCCTTCAACTTCCACCTTACTTGAAGGAGGGTCTTCAGTTTGATGACACATATGGTAAGCTACCTGGCCCAAGGGCTTCCTGCCTGTCTCTCGGCTCCATATAACCCCTGGGATTACATGTTTACATGGATCCCAGCGATTCAAACTCAGTCTCTCATACTTGCATGGCAGGCGCTTTACCCACTGAGCCAGGCCCCTGCCTCCTACCTATTTTTGATACCTTGATTTCTGGCATAGTGAGATGCCTCCCAGGCTTGTTATGGTCCTCCCTCTCTCAGGACTGCAGTGGAGAGTGCTCTGAAGACCAGAATCTGCTGGTGAGGTGGGCGAGGGGTGCTCATTGGTACTGGGACACAGTACTTTTAAGTACTTTCAAGGAATTGCGGTCCATTTAATGTTTCTATTTAGATTTTATGCTATTTTATTTATTTTCATAGATTTTTGGTTTTATCTCTTATTAAATTGGAAAATCTCAAGTCCTCCCACCCTGGATATAACTGGCTGTGCTCTACTAACACAGTCTAACACAGTGACAACTCAAAACTACTGACAGTGTAGATCAGAACCTTGAGTTGGTTCGCCTTGATGCCGAAGAACTGTTGACATTTGAATTGGGGTCCCACTGAAATGTTAACTGTCTGGTGAATGGAGTAGGGATACAGTAGGAGCAAAGGTACTGGCCTACCATGTGCGAGACCCCAAGTTCCAGTCTCAGCACACATGGTGGGAGGAAGTAGTGGAGAGCGGTGGCCTTGTAGTACACGGACATTCTTTTATTCAGGAGCAGAGTGCGCCTCTCCACTTGCTGAGACCGGTTTTGCCTTCTTGCTGGTCTAGGCACTGCTGACTGCTCCATTCTGGGTGCTTGTGCTTTCTAAGTGGCACAGTCTCATCTGTGAACTTATTTGTGACGGGACCATTCCTTAAGCTGACTTCTAAGGGAAGAAGTTGTGGATCAGAATCTGACGCGTTACAGATTTTGTCCACATAGCTCCCAGATTGGTGGTACCCCCCTTGTGTGTGAGATGCCTGTCCCACTGTGCTTGTTCACTACTGGGTCATACAAAAGCTCAGTCATTTGCTGTGTGGAGGGGTATTTTGTGGTCTTTAACCCAAGAGGTTGATGACGGTCTCTAGGCCTGCTCAGTGAAACAGCAGTCCAAGTCAGTCCCTTTGGTGCTGTGGGGCCTGGAAGATAAAAGTGCCAAATGTTAAAGGAAACACAGGTGGGTGGGTGTTTGTTTTTAAAATAGAAACGTATGAAACTAGTAAATTGATTACAACTTGTTTCTTGAGTCTATTTTCTGTGTTGGGTATGGTGGTGCACACTTTTAGTTCCAGAAGTCTAGAGGGAGAGGCAGGCAGATCTCTATGAGTTTGAGGCTAGCCTGAGCTACATAGTCAAACCTTATCTCAAAACAGTAACAACAAAAAAACAAAACAAAACAAACAAACAACCCAGAAAAGCCAGGAGGAGGCCAGTGTGGTACCTGTCAGTGAGCTAGAAGCCCTGCAGGCAAGTTGCTAAGTATGGGATCTCCTTCCATGACCTGACTGATAGAATTCCTCAGACTGGCTTTTCAGTAGAGGTAAATCCTGCCCTCTTTTGTGAAAGTGCATTGCTCCACCTTCAGAGTTTACAGTCTAACAGAGTTGAAGGTTTCTATCAAGTGTGCGTCCTTACTGCTTAAACGTGTCTTCTGCTTCTGCTGACAGGGGTTGGCTTCTCGCCTGCTTGTTGGAGAACAGTAATGGACGTTAACATGTTACCAGAGTGTGTGTCCTTGGTACAGCAGTGCACGCATGGCCAGGGAGGGAACTGTATGCTCCCGAGTCGTCTCTGCCCAGGCTTTTATCTTCTCCCTACTTTGATGCTGTCTCCTCTTGATTACCTGTATGCTCTGGTAAGCAGGTGCCAGAGCAGAGTGAGTTCTTAACTACTGTGGGTGACCACGGGTGACCCCTGGTCACTATCATAAGTAACAGCCAGCAGCTTTTACTGAGTAATAGCTGTGGACAGTTGAACCTGCGGCCAGCCCCTCCATGTCCTGCAGCTGCCCTTCCCCCCCACACTTCTCCTTTGGGCTTTCCAGGCAGCAGCCCAGGAAAACCTGACCTGCATCTCACATCTCATGTGTTGGGCATGAGCTGTCTTTACCACTCAGCTTCCCTGGCTCAGACTTTACCTTCATCTTCAGGTTGTGGTAAGATGCACATAGTGTGCTCGTCATGTGACGTACAAACAGGTGCCCTTCGGCAGCATGTGAGGTCCCAACTCTCCAGGCTCATGCATACTGTCTCCCTTGCAGAAGCTTTGCCCTGCAGCAGTCCCCACTTCTCCTGCAGCTCTGGTCAGTCTCTACTCTGCTGTCTCTGGGGTTTAATGACTGGAGGGGTCTCCTCAGTGGGGTCCTCCTGTATTGTTCTCCATCTAGTTCCGTTTACATAGCAAGAGGCCCTTAAGGCTCACCAGAGCTTTACTCCTTTCTGAGGCTAAGTGACATCGAATTGCTTGAACTGACACTTCCTTTACTGGACAGCTGAAGTAAACAGCTCAAACATGCTACCCCTTACCACATGTCGGCCATTGTCCCTGGTGTCTGTGAGGGTGGGGCCTGTGTGTCTGCTATAGATCCAGGAAACTCGTGTTGCCTTGGCCGGGAAGAGCACCGCAGCTCTGGCCTGTCCTTCCTATCCTTTCAGAGACTGCCGTGGTGCCACCTCGTGGATTGCTCAGGCTGCCCGGGACGCCCAGTGTGCTCAGGCTGCCCGGGACGCCCAGTGTGCTCAGGCTGCCCGGGACGCCCAGTGTGCTCAGGCTGCCCAGGCACAGGCTGTTTCATGGCTTCCTTCTGCCTTGGGGTTCTTGAAAACAAGATCAGTTGCTCAGCTGACTGCTGTCGGCCTGCTAAGGGTGGAGGCAGATCATATAAAACAGCTGGTATGCAAATTCTGAGATGCTTGAATACTTTCTATATAGTTCATGGGTTTCCTGTCTTCTCAGAGCAAAAAAAGATGTGAGCACCTGCTGTGGTCTGAAAGGCATCCCAGCCCAGATGCAAGGATTTAAAGTGAGCCCGGCCGGGTCTGTACACAGGAGTTGGAGTAGGCAAGCTTTGCTAAATAAACTTGTGAGGTAAGCTCTGGTGGCTCTGCTCAGTCACTGGAGACTTGCTTGCATCAACAGGGCCATCCGAGCCTGTCCCTTTGTCCTTGATGCTGGCAACTGACTTTCCTGGCAGCCTTTGAGCGGAGTTTCGTACTAGGGAGCTTTGATCTGTCTACGGAAAGTCTATTTTGAACTACAAGTAAAGGCGGAGGTTTTAGGTTAGACTTCTTACCCGACAAGACCTATACCAGCCCATACTCACACAGGACCCAGGAGTTTTAAAAAGTGGCACTGGTCAGCCTGATGCCGTACACTGCCGCTTCAGTACCACAGGCTTCCCAGTTAAAATGCCAGATTGGGGTGGTTGAAAAAGAAAAACAGTAAAACCTTTGGCTGAATTTAGAAATCAAGATTTGAAAATGCTGTTCAGAAATACTTCCTAAAATTAAAATCAGTAGGATGTATTTACAGGCAGGTTTTTTGTTTTGTTTGTTTGTTTTTAGTACAGAACAAAACAGTGACAGAAGACCAGAGTATGCTGCCTAAGTTCAGGTCTCTTACGCAGTTGGAAGACTCCAGAGTCTTCATGGGAAGCTCCAGCTCCGCTGGCACTTTTCCTGGCCGTTCAGACCCTGAGAATCACTGTGCGCAGGCCGCTGCACCGCCAGCGGTGGGGGGCGGGGGGGCTTCTTGTCGACCGTGGGTGGTGCTCTGACTGATGTGTTTAAGTTGCACATCCTCCCTCTTAGTTTTGCACTGCCATGAAGAGAAGTAAAGTATAGTCAAGGCTCTCTGAGCAGAGGTGGGGCTGCCCTGTGCTCCACCTGTTCTTGCTGTACACTCACAGAGTACTGCCTAAGGGCTAGCCTGTGGGAGAAAGCCCAGGCTGATCAAGCTCAGTGGTCACTCCAGGGTTAGTCTCCCTGTGGGTTCTATAAGTGTCCCTAATCATCATGTGGGGTCCTTCCGGTATTCAGTTGGTGGATGGCGTCCATTGTGTTCTGAGAGCAATGGCTGCACCTGCCTGCTGCTGGCCTTGTTGGGACTGGGCTTAGTGGCACCCTGCCTGGGTCCTGCACTTTGTGTTTGAACACAGCAGGGGGAGCATTATAGGCATGTTGGAACTCCTAACAGTATTCCGCTGTTCTGATGGGTCAGTGCCTTGTTCAGGCATCATCAGAGAAGCTTCCTCCTGCAGCAGACAGGAATGGATGCAGAGATTCACAGTCATACATTATAGGCATGTTGCTTCGTTACCAGCCAAAGAAACTTCCTGGGCCGTCAACGGCTCCTTCTTCCCAGTGTCCTTCCTTCACCTTCATTGGAGCAAATGATATGACTACTTTAGCAGTGCTGAAAACAGTGAGATCTCTAAGAGCAGCCAGTGCAACCATGTCACCCCTCAATGGCCTCCTGGACAGAGAAATTATGTTGTCTTTTTTCACTCATATTTCTAATTTTTACACACATATGGCTACGTAAGTTTTCAAAATCTTTCTCAGTCCCTTTGACATTAAAGTAGTTTACAGTGTCTTAGAATCATAATAAAATGTCATATTCTCAAAGAAAAAGAATTTCTTGGGATAAACTTATCAAGGAGTTGAGAAATTCCTCACTAAGAACTCTTAAAACCCTCAGAGATAGAAGACAGCAGTGCAGGGGGGGCCTCAGTTACCCTCAGAGATAGAAGACAGCAGTGCAGGGGGGGCCTCAGTTAGGGTCTTGTTTCTGAGACACCATGACTATGACTATGGCAATTCTTATAAGGAAAACACTTAATTGGGGCTGGCCTACAGCTTCAGAGGTTTACTCACGGCCACAGTAAGGCACTTCCTCCCTCAAGGCCACACCCACTCCAGCAAGGCCACACCTCCTAATAGTGCCACTCCCTGGGGAACAAGCCAGACCTAGTCAAACCACCACAGAGGGGCAGCCAAAGCTCTTGGATTGGAAGACTAGGGTGGTTAAGGGATCAGTGCCAGCCTAGGGATGTAATCCCTAGATGTAGGAAATCCTACCAAGAGATGAATGGTGTTTCATCTAGAAATAGAAAAAGTCATCTTAAAATCCACTAGGAAGATCAAGACATCCAGATCTTAAAAAAGGAAAGGGCTGAAAGACTTACGCATCTTGATTTTAGAACAACAGAGTTACAGTAAACAGGATGACTGTGGGTTTCTGTAGCAACACCCAAGGCTAGACCAGAGTGGAGAGCCAGGAGTAAAGCCAGTTCAGAGGGGGAAAGTACTGGAAACTGAAGGTCTACAAGCAAAAGAGTGAAGGTAGAACCTTACCTCACACACATTCAGAAATTAACTCAAAATAGGTCAAAGTTCTAAGTGCTGTGAACCAAAAGTCTTTGAAGGAATTGAGGTTGATGAGTTCATGATATTAGATTCAGCAATGAATTCTTGGACACATTGTTATATATTATGTATAATAAAGGCCAACCATGGTAAACTGTGCTGTATTGAACTTAAAAACCTCAGTGTGTGCAAGGGTACAAAGTCAGCAGAGTGGGCAACCTACAGAGGAGAGGGAAATATTTGCAAATAACTAGCCTGATAACATTAGTATCTAGACCTTATGAATGAATGAACTATACACATGAGCAACAGCAAAACCACTTCATTATTAAATATATAGAAGACTCAAGTTGACGTTTCTCAAAATATACACTGATGACCCATAGGCCCAAGCATACAAGCTCGGCATCACTAATCATTAGTGATGCAAATGAGAATTACCCTGAGATCACACACCAACCAGTGTTGCTGACTGTCGGCATAGGACTGGACCCTGTGTGCTGTGGTAGGAACATCAAATGGTACAAGAGGTGTAAAAACCATGTGGAGGTACTTCACGAAATTTAGAGTGGAATTACTCCATTCCACATCAGGGCACACGTCCGAAAGAATCTAGAACACTGAAGTGTGCTCGTGAACATGGTTAGGATGGGACTGGCACTGCAGAAGATGAAGGTACTTGCCGCCGAGACCGATGATCTGAGTTCTGTCCCAGGGAGACCCACACGGTAAAAGGAAAGGTCTGGTTCCTGTAGGTGGTCCTCTGATTCATGCCATGGCGTGTGTGGGTGCATGCACCCAGGTAAACGTAATAATCAATTTTGGGTTACATGTCATATTTCAGCTCAGTTATAAAATATGTTCTGAATGAACTGTTTCATTCATGGTTATTACATTTCTAGAATGGATTCCTAAAGTAAAATTACTAAGCAAAGCCTCTTAGTGCCTGTTGCCAGACTGTTTTCTAAGCCGGTGGGCACAGTCTAGAGCTCTGTTGTCAAGCCTCCGGCACAATGCAGTTACTTTTCTTTGAATCATTGGAGTTGGGTGGGTAAGATGGCTCAGTGCCACCCCTGGGTTCTGTCCCCTGATGGCTCAGTGCCTCCCCTAGGTTCTGTCCCCTGGGACCCACATAGCAAGAAGAGAGAACTGACTCTCAAGCTGTCCACTGATCCTCACATTTGTCCCTTGACCTGTGTGCACTAAATAAATACAGGCAGATATATGTAAAAATATTATTGTTGACCTAAAACACTCTGCCATGCAGTTACTAATTGTTCATCATTCTTTTTTACATGAACTGGATCATTTAAATCCTAAGGGCTTAATGTTTTTCTAATAAATTTTATTAATCTGTATTTATATTTTCTTTGATTGAAGGGGGATGTGAAAAAGTTCGGGGTTATTTCAGGTTTAATTCTTGTGAACAGATATTTGTTTAAGCCCAGCACTCAGGTGGCAGAGGCAGGCGGATCTCTGAGACCAGGCCAGCCTGGTCTACAGAGTGAGTTCCAGGACAGCCAGGGCTACTCAACCTGGTCTAGCTGTGGGGTTGACCCCTCTTCTTCTAAAAGCTTGGAGTAGTTGTGACTTGTTTTGTGTTTGTCTAATTCATAGCAGATAGGTTTTGGCGTGAGGAAAGGCTTGAGTTGATTTTTTTTTGCATGTCATTTACTTGTTGTCTTCCAGGAGCTGCTTACATGATTCTCTCATCCGTTGACTTGGTTTATTCATCATTGTCTGAGAGCATTTGTTGGTGTTGGGTCACTGCTCCTGTGCCCTGCTCTTCTGTGATGTATGTCTGGTCACACTCTCTCATTAATCTGTTGACTTACGTTGGGGACGCTGGCCTCTCTCTTCAGAATTGTCCTCGTTCTTGCCATTTAGTTTTCTGGTCGAGTTTTAGGATGATCTCGTCATTTATCTTGAAAAAAATAGAGAGGCCTACCTGGATTCTGAGTGGAAAAGAGCTTGAGGCATCTCCTGTCTTAGGGCTGTTTATTATTTTTGAGGTTTAGTGCTTTTTTGGAGGTGTCTCTCTCTTTTTATATAGGCTTACTGTGTAGTCTAGTCTGTCAGGAGTTCCCTCTGCCTCAGCTTGATGCTGAGAGTGTGGTGTGCCCGCCTCATATCCTGCCGCAGTATGCTTTATAGTCTTAGAATTCTTTAAAAACTACTTTATATGCATAAGAGTTCCAAGAGTATGGGAGAAATCACTAGTAAGGTTTGAAATCCTTTGATCTGGGATCATTAGGAAAAATACATCAAAAAGTGTCTTCGCTTTTTTTTGCCTTTGAATTTGTCTATGTTATATAGGGTGCTAGGGGAAAGAAAAAGGAGAAGAAGACGTAAGTTCTAGGCATCTCCTCCCCGCATGTCTGTATTCCAGTTCTGAGCACAGCCCTAGGGTTGAGCCCTATCTCACTGCGAATGACATAGTAAACTATTGGCAGGCAGGGTCCAAGTGTCTGCTGGTGAACCCTTATCCCCTTCCCACATTGCTGTTTATGTCTGTGTGAGTCCCTCTGGATCACTCCTTGACTGTGGAGGTGACATGAAGGAAGTGACCTTTGCCCTCAGCGATGCCTGCCTGTCTTGAGTGCCTGTCTTGTAGGGAAGGGTAAGTTGAGAAACTCCTGGAGACAAGTGGGCCGGCAGAATCTCATTTGCGTTAGCTTGCTGTCTAAGCACCGGCTGCTCTTGTGTAACCTGCAAGTGCAGAGAGCACCATCAGGTGGCTTCTGCTTCCCAGGATTTTTAGAGGTAGTGTGCTAGGACTCAGGTGTACCTCCATGGCAGGTCACTTGCCTGGCATGCCTGAGGTCCCAGGGCCATCGAGCCCACAAGCTCATCCCACCTTCATGGTCTGCTGAGCTGTAGAATCCTGCGGCATCTTTGGCTCGGAAGGAAAGAGGATAGGGTTCCAATAGACGTTCTTCCTGTTGAATCACCTTGACAGCTGCTGAGATGGTGAATCTGTGCTTGGTGGTGAGGGAGGGCCCGATAATCACCTGAATGCTTGTAGGGTTCCTTCGTTCCCGCCAGTATATCAGGCTAGACCCACCGAAGTCCCAGGGCGTCAGGAGTGTTTAGGAGCTAAAGGCGTTTATTTGTCTTGTTCCTGAACTGCGTGTTATAAAGTGGCACAGTGTAATTCCAGAGCTGTTTCTCAGAAGTGAAGACTTTTAAGTCCTGAAAGTGACCCCTCCGTCTCCACTGCCACCCTGTGGACCCAGCCAGAGCATTTCTTTTTGTAGGAACATGCTGACAGTGCTCACCTCGGGGGTGCTCTTTTCTCTGAGAATAGTTTTTTACATTTATTCTCTCTCTCTTTTTTTAAAAAGATATGAATAGTAGTATAACAAATGAATAGAAAAAAATCTTAATTTTAAAGAAAACATAACTTAAGGAGTCTAACATAATAGCATTTTTAAACTGCAAAAATAGAGTGAGTGGGCCAGACAGACAGCTTAGTGGGTAAAGGCACTTGCATCTGAAGACCCAAGTTTGATTCCTATGGCCACGTGGTGGAAGGGAAGAACTGTTTTCCCACAGGTTGTCCTCTGACCCCCACATGAGCTGTGAACACCCACACACGCGTGCACGTGCATGCGCGCGCGCGCACACACACACACATACACACACACGATGAATAAATAAGTTTATTTAAATGTAAAATAATCAAACCTGACATCGCATCTTTTTCTTATGCCCCCACCTCTATCTTATGCCTTTTAAACATTTTCATGGCCGTGGAGCAGACATATCTTCATCTGTAGCAGTTGCTGGCTATTAACTATTGAGCAGCTCCTCCATAGATTTTTTTTTAACCCTCGTTCTTCTGGGCTGGGGGTGGAAAATAGGTCTCAGGAAGAAACCTGTGTCCTGATTATAAATCCCTCAGTTGCCCTATTGATAGTAAGGAGGTTGAGCACAAGGCAGAGCATGGACCCGTAGGAGCTCTGTAGTATTTAAATAGCCAGTTACTTCCTAAAAACCGGGTTGCCAGAAGCTCCTGAAGTGCTCAGGCTGAAGGTATAGCTTAATGGCAGAGGTTTGCCTAGCGAGCACCAGGCCCTAGGCTCACCCCCTAGTACTGTTAAAAAAGGAGAAAACAAAAAACAAAAACTAAATGAGTAAAATAAGAGCTGGGAGGTAGAGAGTACAGCACGGGTTGTGTCAGGACCACGGAATCGGGGGACCAGTTTGGGAACCGGTCGAATCATGGAGAACAAGTGTACATATGCTCCTTTATTCTGGTTGCTCTCGGAGTCATTTATACACACTCTGATGGGGGTTGCGACTCCTGGTGCCATCCTCTGAGAGCTGGGATTCTTACTTAAAAGTTAGTGAGAAATGAGGACTGTAGAAAGCCAGAAAATACCCAGGCTTTTAATGCACACACACTGACAGCCAAACAGAACGCTCTTTCCGTTTGCAGGCGTTTTTTTTTTTTTTTTTCTTCCCAGTGTCATTTTAAGTTGCAGCTTCCAGCCAATCAGCGAGCTCCATGCCTAGTGACATCACGAAGCAGCCAGTTCCCTCCAGCTGCAGAGAGCTTCAGTTTGTCTTTTTTTTTTTTAAAACTAAAATGGAGGCTGGTTTCTTGCCTTAAGGAGTACAGCGCCCTTCCCGCTGGAGCCTAGATGTTGACATGTAATAAAGCGGGCAGCGGGATGGTGGTGGATGCGGCCAGCTCCAACGGGCCTTTCCAGCCCGTGGCCCTTCTCCACATTCGAGGTGAGTTATTGTGTGTTCTACTGACCGGAACCTTCCGTGGATAGTTAATAAATGGCTATTGTGCTTTGGATAGGAAAAGCAGGAAGTCTAACCAGCAGAGTCCCCTTCACGTTGACGGGACTGCGTCTGAGCAGGCGGGGGTTGTCACCTCCGATCGGTGGGCATTTTACACATTTACTTACGGGCCCGAGGCTCAGGAGGCCTTGCTCGCAGAGTTCAGAGCTGGTTTTTCTGCTTTCTCCCTGGTCTCCCATCCCCCTTTCGAGGCTGTGCTGATGTCAAAGGATGTGAAGTCACTGCCCGGGGAAGGTCTTGGGTGGGGGAAGGAAAGAGAGGCGGGCCGGCAGGCCTGGCTAAGTTGTCTGCTCAGAGTTTGAGTTACCTTGGTGTTAGTGTTGGTTAATACTGCAAGGGTTTTGCCGCGGACACAGCTCTGAATTAAGGATGAACTGCAGGCAGAGAATGTGCAGAATCGATCAGAGGCGAACTTCATTTTGGAGGATGTGTACTCTAGCCTTGCAGCCTGAAGGGAGCTAGGCTCCTGGTAGAGAATCCTGAGGTCTGCTGCGGTTGGTTCTGGCTGCTAAATGCTGGCTCTTGGCTTATGAGCAGTGCAAAGGCTTTGTTAAGATTATAAAGGGCAACAAGTTTTCAGTGTGTCTCTAGGTCACGGGAGTGCCCAGCCTGTTAGAAGCAAATGTGTAGCCTTTTCTCCATCCTCCTTGAGATGCTGTAGAAGTTGGCTTCCACAATGGCCAGATGTAAGCCGGCCAGGAAGAAACAAAAGGTGACCACAGGTGCCTTAGCTGCAGGACCCAGGCATCAATATGTGTGTTGATTCTGAACCATTGCCTAATGATTGGGTTACGGCTAGAAGTCCTATATTAATACATTTAAGGTCCCTTATGGGTATTTTTTTAATTTTTTAATTTTTATTTTATGTATGTGTATATTTTGCTTGCATGTATGTATGTGTACCACATGCATGCCTGGTGCCCACAGAGGTCAGAAGAAGGCTTCATATTCTCCAGAACTGGAGTTAGGGATGCTGATGAACCACCATGCAGGTGCCAGGAACTGAGCCCAGCTCCTCTCCAATAGCAACAAGTGCTCCTAACCACTGGACCATCCCTCCAACCTCAGCAACCCTTTCTGGTTTGTGAGCCTTCTGGTACTTATTAGACACCTGATACTCCAGTTCTTCTTGGAATTATGAATTTGTTCAAAAATAGAATCATTTGGTTTAACATTTTATAAATAAAAATCATTAATTTATGGGAAGCCTTGTTAGTTCCAGACTTTACCATACCTGTCATGGAGGGTCCTCACCTAGCTGTTGAGTGTCTAATTGTCAAGGAAAGTGAAGTGCCTGACTTGAAAGGGACTCCAGGTTTTCAGAAAGAAACCTGTAGCAACCTAAAAATTGCTTGTGATGCAAACAGCTGGGATTGCTCCTAATTTTAAGTGTCCTGGAATACTCGATTTCCTTGTAAAGACTTCTTAAAGCAGACATGTTGATGTTAGTGGCTTAAACTTTGGGCTGTGGGAGCCAGGTGCTGAAGGTCATTTAAAATGACTAACATACACCCCTTCCCCGAAGTCTCCTGCTGGAGAAGGACCAAGGACAGGAAGAAACACCTGTGGGCAGGGAGCTCTGGGGAGCACGGGAACTTGAGGTGCTGGGACGGAAGGACTGGAAAGGGCTGCCCTCCCCGCCTCCTTCAGGCAGAGGGGTCTTTCAACCCACAGGGAGTACAACTTGTCCAAGATCACATAGCCCTTAAATGGTCCAAATCTAGGAAGCTCTTTGCTATTGTTATAAGTCACTTTTGAAGCGAAATTGTGGCTGTTGGCTGACTATCTTGCTAGAGGATTACTGTTTCCTCCTGGGCCGAACTTGTTCAATTCAATGGCCCCGTTTTGCATGACAGTTGTATACCCAGAGTTCATTTCTTATTCATTTTGCATACCTTGTGTTTGACAACACCACACACTAGGTTGATCCCGACTTGGAACTTGAGCACATACAGTGGCCTGCTTTCTCCGGGTGGGGGCACTGGGGTGGGGGCAGTGGATGCTGCTGCTCACCTGATTGCTCTCGAAGTTAGTTCGGTAGCTGGTGGTGCCGGTCGAGATTAATGTGGCAGATCTGCCATTCCCAAAAGTTCAAGTGTGAAGGGGGGATGGTTTACCCAGTGCAGCCCCGACCGACCGCTTTCAGGGGAGAGTGATGGCTGGAAACTTAGCTTGATGACTTAGAGATCCTGCACCTGCAGTGCTGTCCAAGAGAGCAGTCTACTGAGATGAGAACGCACTTTGTGATGTCCACTCTACTAGCCTGTGGCCACATGTGACCATCAAACACTTAAAATTCTTTATTTTAGATAAGTGTCAGCCAGGGTTGTCAAATGGGACAGCAAAGGTCTAGTCTGGAATTGGCACTCTTTCAAGTCCAGACTGTAAATATTTTTGACCCTGAGCGGAAGCAGCTACAAAGGTAAAAGAAGAGACCTGTCTGTCAACCCACAAAGTTTTACTTACCCATGCAGGGAGCAGGCCAGGTTTGCTCGTGGGTCACAGGCTCCCGAACTGTTCTGGCTACTCCTGCATATCTGAACTGCCTGATTCTTGAAGCTTCCACACTACCTCTCCTGCCCTCCATGGCTGGCCCCTGGAGCTCAGCTGACCTACCTCAGAGCCAGGCTTCAGGCAGAGACAGCTCAGCCAGAAAGATACCAGTGACTAGAGATGGAAGCAGGACAGGCAGCCTAGAACCTCTTCCTGTTGACCTGTATTCAGGGCCATCAGAAAGTCTTGTACCTGATAACAGGCAGCATGGGTGGGTGCACTCAGGCCACGCCTGAGGCTGGTGGAGTATGAACATTGATCAGAATGGGATCCACTGTTACCCACATTCTCAAAACAAGGAAGGGAAGCTGCCTGAGTGAGACTTGTAAAGAGTGAAATAAAGATTCCTTCTCTGGTTGCCTGCAGTTGAAGGCAACTTGGTGAGCTGTCTGTCACCCCCTGTGAGTGGCAGGGTCTAGAAATGAGCAGTGCACCCTCCCTGTGCATGTGCCTTATGGCCTCCTGGGGAAGGGGTGTGTGTGTGAAGGCTCCTCACAGTAATTAGTTCTGCCCTTGGAGTGGGGGAGAAGACCTACTCACGTGCCTGTTGCCTGATAGTAAGAAGCCATTTTCTGATTTTTCTTTCATTGAGACGTGTTCATTGTGTAGAAGAATGAGAGGGAAAGCTGGGGATGTTGCTCAGCTGATAGTGAGTGCCCGGCATTCATGAAGCCTGGGTTCAATCCCCAGCGTCTCATGGAGCCGAGTGTTGAGGTTCCCAGCACTGTAGAGGTGGAGGCGGGAAGCTGGGAAGCTGAGAAGCTGAGCACTACCTAATGAGCTCAAGGAGAACAGCCTGGGCTCTGGGAGAACCTGGGTTAGGTGTCCTGGGAGGGGTGGGTGGGGTGTTTGGACCTAAAAGAAGAATTGGTGGCGAGTCAGAGGCACGGCGGGAGTGTCCCAACTTGTGCTTCCTTGCCCACATATATCCATGTGCTTGATATATGTTTGTTGTACGTTTGCCATACACTGCTTTGCAGGCTCAGGGGGCACTGGTTGCTCTGCCGCTCTCAGTAGTCCTGCCTACTGGTGTGTCTGTCTCAACCTCGGGCCTCCCAGCCTGGGGGCCTAGTATGTGGGTCCTGCCTCAAGCGTCTGTCCCAGAGCAGAAGCAGCAGAGACTACAAGTTAGTTTCAGAGCCAAGACCACACTCACCCACCCCACGTTCCCTTTTGGGTCCTCCCGGTGTCCGGAAGACATTATTATTCCTTTTTCTTTTTTCTTCTGGAGAGAAAGGAGAGTACCTTCTGCAGGACCACAGAAATGC
The DNA here is from genome assembly GCA_019843965.1 of Rhynchomys soricoides. Lineage (NCBI taxonomy): Eukaryota > Metazoa > Chordata > Mammalia > Rodentia > Muridae > Rhynchomys > Rhynchomys soricoides. The sequence goes on from JADRCH010000284.1 coordinate 832,247, forward strand.
AGCGAGTCTAAGACAGTCAGAGCCCAGCACAGCTCCTGTCACAGAATTTCGAGGTGAGGGGAGGTGGGGGGGGGGAACAGTCCTGTATCCCTAAGTGCTCAGTTGTTTCCTGCACATAGGACTTTGTGTCCTGTGATGTCTAGAGAGCAGCAGTCATTTCTTATCTGAGAAAGTAGGGCTTGCTGTGGGTCATACACACCCACTTACTTCCTCAAAAGTTTGTTGGGTTTGGTTTTGTGGGGTTTTTGTTGTTGTTGTTTGTTTGTTTTTAGATTTTTTTTTAAAAAAACTTAAGTGTGTGTGTGTACAACATGCATGTGAGTGCAGGGGCCCAAGGAGGCCACAAGAAGGTGCCGGATCTTCTGCACCTGGATTTACAGGTAGTGTGAGCCACCAGACACTGGTGCTAGGAACCAGAATTCCATTCTCCGCCAGGGCAGATGTGCTTTTAATGACAGAGCCATCTTTCCAGCCCCCAAGAGCTTTTTCTTAAACCTCGTGTGATGGGATGTATTCTTAGCCCCTGAAAGGTTACAGGGAGGACTGCTTTAGATCAAGACCAGTCTGAGGTACATCGTCAGTTTAAGATCAGCCTGGGCTATGTAGCAAAAAAAAAAACCAGACAGGCTCAAAAGATGGCACCGCAGGTAAAGGAGTTTGCCACCAAGCCTGATAACTTCAATTCCTGGAATTCACATGGTGAAAGGAGAGAACCAGCTCCTATTGTCCTCTGACCTTCATACACAGGCTGTGGCATGTATACTTGTTTGTGCCTATGCGCGCGCGCGCGCGCGCGCGCGCGCACACACACACACACTAAAATTTTTGTAATATAATTTTGAAAACGTTTTAAGGCCTTCCTTTTTAATTTTGACTAGACATTGCCTGAAGCAAGCAAGGACACTACACTCTGAGCAGGTAGAGAACTGGTTTTAGGTCCGTGAATTATTCATAAGTCAAAAAAAATCGGTCTGGTTTAAGAATGCAGGCTAAAGTGTAATGGTTAAACACCGTGAGTAAATGTAGATCAGCTTCTTGTTTGGAGAAACACAAAACCAAGGGGCCAACAATACCGCTCAGAGGGAAAGAATGGTGATCTGAGTTCTGTCTCAGCAACCCGTGTGGTGAAGGAGAGAACAGAATCCTGAAGCTTGTCCTCTGCCCTCTGATGTGTGTGCACACATGTTCTAAAATGTATTTAAAATGCTATTTTAAAATAGCTACAGAATGAAGCTGTGTTGGAGTGGTGCTCACCTGTGATTCTGGCTCTGCCAGACGGATGTAAAAGGATCAAAAACTCTCTGGGCAGTGGTGGCGCACACCTTTAATCCCAGCACTCTGGAGGCAGAGGCAGGAGGATCTCTGAGTTTGAGGCCAGCCTGGTCTACACAGTTGAGTTCCAGGACAGCCAGGGCTACACAGAGAAACCGTGTCTCCGGAAGGGGGGGAGGAAGGATCAAAAACTCAAGACTAGCCTGAGGTGCTTGTAAGTTCAAGGCCAACCTAGGGCTACATTGTGAGACACACCTGTAGTGAAACCTGTTAACTGCAGGTTGGGGCAGTTAGGGAGCACTGTGTGCTGCAGGGTCCTGGTGCTGTGGACTTCCTTGGTTCTCTGGGTATGATAAAAATGGGACTTTGTAACTTACTGCCAGAGAATGCAGACTGAAGTATCTACCAGTGAAGCATCAGGATCTCTGTGCCTTACTCAAGTAGTAAAGGTGCCACTAAGTCTAAGGTAGCATGCTAATACAGACAGCGTGGGATCCAGGGAAGGAGACACCCCAATAGATCCATTCACTTCTACATAGGCTCTGAGTTTCTCATGATGTTTGAAGGAAGAACATTTGAGAAGCTGTGCTCTAGGCAGAGTGTGACAGACCTGTCGCAGTACAGGAATTGCTCCCTAGGTAGTCAGCAGCTGCCCTGTGCATTGGCTGTTTTACCCCCGGCTGCTGACTCACAGCAGCTGCACAGCTCCCTATGTATTTTGGGGTCTGTGCTTGATTTGGTATTGACGGAATTCTTATTGGCCTCACATAGTGACTAGCTGCCTTTAAGGTACTTGAGATAAAACGAAGGTTTCTTCTGAGCTTCAGGGTAAAGATAAAGACACAGGATTAGATCCCAAACCACGGTTATATCAGGCATGTGAGCCTTCTCTGTGCCTAAAAGTAGGAATAGTAATTTGATTTACCTCTTCAGTGTTTGCGAGAGGGGTAAACAAGTAAATGTAAGTCAGCAGCCTAAAATGAAATGTTGTGAGTCTCTCCCCATGTTAGCGGTGGCCGTGGGGACCCTTTTGTGGGTACCTGTGGTACTTTCTGGAGCCCAGGAGCTAACCACAGTTACAGCTGGGGCACCTGCATGTTTGCTCGCCTTGAAGTTCAGTTGAGGTCTGTTTGTCTCTGGCTTCCCAAGCCTATTCATCCCTTACTGTGTTGCCCCCCTAAAGCAGCACCCTCAGTGCCCTGTGAGCACGTGTAAAATTATCTGCTGGGTGCTTCCAGGTGCCACCTCCATGGCCTTTGTGCAGCATGCCCTAACCCCTGGCCAGCCTTTTTTAATTCTGTCAAGTCCAAACTAAAAACTCAAACTTAGGTTTTTAACTGTCCAAGCCGATTCTTAGTGTTAGCAGCCGTAAGACACGTTCAGTTCTGAAGCCAGTGATGTAGACTGTGACCCATCGCACTCATGTCATTTCCCATTTGGGTTGAGCACAGTGATGCTGCCTGATGCTTTCGCTGGGACTCATAGCTCATAGGGATGCATTTCTTTTTTGTTGTTCCCCCCCGCCCCCCTTTTAGATGGGGCTTATGTTGCCCAGGCTAGTCTCAAACTCCTGGGCTCAAGAAGCCCTCCTGCTTCAGCCTCCCATGTGTCTGGGACTGCAGGCATGTGCCACCGTGCCTAGCTAGTGCTGTTGTGTGCAGTTAGGAAGCACTGATGCCCGCTTTCCCTTCAGCTCACTTTCATCTTTTGCCTGTCAGATTGGGCAGCATTTGAACTGAGATCTCAGGTGTAACCTTAAGTCTGTTTTAATTTTTAATATCGTGGTGTTTTAGTAGAGCTTGATATGTTAATATTTTGGGGATTACCATCTCTTTATCATTCGCATATGACAGCTTTTATCATAGGCTGAATTTTTTGTCTGTTGGTTGTGTTACTTATAAGTGCTGTTTCTAAATTGTGGTGCTTTAACTTATAAAATCCTGAGAACAGTAATATTCCATTCTAGGGAACAATCATAACCCTTGCAAAGGTTGCTGGTCCTTCAGTCTAGGTAGGCTTCAGAGAAGGGATGGAAGGAGGTGTATATCATAGCTGGTTTCTCTTCCCACACAGCTACAGAAAACGAGTCTCCCAGCTCTGTGTAGGCCAAATGCACCTGAGAGCCACATCCTCAGAACTCTGGCTGTGACAGCCCTGTAGTCTACAGAGGACCACACACACCAGGAACCCCAGGGTTGCAGAGCTCCTTCAAGGAGTCTCTATGCAGGTGCCCCTTTCAGATGGTCTGATGCTGTCATCATAGGAAGACCAGTGTGTAGACATTGCCTTGATGGTGAGGCAGTGTTAGGTAAACAGCTGCTTTCATAGAAGAAGGTAGCAGTGTCCAGCTAGTGGCCACCAGTGTCCAGCTAGTGGCCACCAGTGTCCAGCTAGTGGCCACCGTGCACTCTGACATGCACATGCCTGTCTAACTTGATGAAGCATGATTCATTTTAGAAAATGCCACCTCTGACACAAACATTCTCAAGTCTGTGTGATGAAGTGCAGAGCTCACATAGAGGTGTCTCAGCATGGCCACCGTGCTTTGGCTCTGCTGAGGAAGCACCCCCTCTTGGTAAGTTGAGCTGCACGCTTACTTCTCTAGCCACCTTCCTAGGGCCTTCACTTGTACTTGAAATACCAAAAGCCACATTGTGTTTATGACATGAACATTTAGGCACATTCCTCATATCCAAGAAGCGAGCGACCTTCTCAGCTCAACGGAAACAGTCTCGACACTACTTTTTGCCTCTTGTAAAATTTCAGCTTTCAAACCAAGTATAGATTTTAGAAAATTTGTATCTGCCATTGTAAGTATGAAAGCTCCCAGGGAAGACTGTCCTGCAGGCATTGGTGGTACTGTTCACTTACAGTGGGAGGTCTGTATAACTCAGTGCTCCAGTATGCTCCTAGGGACTAACAGGTAACCGCACGCAGCACAAGACATGCCGGCAACGGAGCCATTGACAGTGCACTGCACACCAGAGGAGTTTCAGGTAACGGAAACTTCATCAGCACAGCCTCAGATCCACATTGCAGCCAGTATTTAAGAAGGTGGCATTTGCTGGCCAAGCATAGTGGCTGGTGCATGTAGGAGGCTGAGGCAGGTAGATCACTGTTAGCTTCAGGCTAGCTTGGACTACAGAGTAAGACAGTGTCGAAAATCAGCCAATCAAAAATAACAAAAGCAAATAAAGCTGCAGCTGTCACTTCCTGAGTTCCAGTGTCAGATGGAAGACCATTAGAAATGCTCAGGCTGTGGGAGTAGCCCCCTTTCTAACTAAGGGCACGCGCAGGCGCGTGTTCCTGTGTGTGTGTGTGTGTGTATGTGGGGGGGGGCAGGGGAGAGGGAGAGCGAGAACAAGTTTCCCATACCCCTCTACGAAAACAGCTTACCACAGGAAGTTGAACACAGAGGCAGCCTTGCAAACCTGCCTGCCTTCCGTTAAGTCTGCTGTCAGAGACATATATACAAAAGTGTAGGATAGTGCCATTTCCCCTAATTTAAAAAAAAATAAGTTTGTTTTAGTAAAGGTGTGGTCTGACATGAAATTGACCTATTAATAACCAATTTAAGGAGAGAGTGACATTTTAAAAGTTCTCCTTGGTGGCCTGAATCTCTGGATGTAACCCACCTAATCAAAGCTCTTTTTGGTCTTCATATAGAACCTGACACTGTAAGTGGGTTCTGACACCACAGAAAGCAGAAAACCTTATCCCAAAAGTCTCTAGCCCGAACTGGAGGTGTTTCCCAGAGCTGGTGTCTTGTGTGTTCCCACTCAGATCTGTACAACAAACCAGACAAAATAGGCCCAGTGAACTAAGCATTAACCCCATAATAGTGAAAGGGCCCTAAGACTGAATCTCAGGGTGAGTGTCCGGGTCTCACTGGTCCCCACATATCTTGGTTAGTTCCTGTTATCTTTTTAAAAATCTGTTTTTTAAATCTTTTCCTTTGATCCATATATGAATAAGCCACCTTTGCTCTTTTTGTTTGTTTTGTTTGTTTTTCAAGATAGGATTTCTCTGTGTAGCCCTGGCTGTCCTGGAGCTCATTGTGTAGACCAGGCTAGCCTCAAACTCACAGAGATCCTCCTACCTCTATCTCCCAGATTAAAGGCGTGTGTCACCACTGTCTGGCTTCTTGCATTTTTCTTTTTGGTTTTTCGAGGCAGGGTTTCTCTTTGTAGCCCTGGCTATCCTGGAACTCACTCTGTAGACCAGGCTGGCCTCAGAAATCTGCCTGTCTCTGCCTCCCGAGTGCTGGGATTAAAGGCGTGCGCCACCACTGCCCGGCTCTTGCATTTTTCTTAATCAGAACTAAAACCAAAATTCTCCCTGGCTTGGTCCGTACCTTCTACGTCCACCTGCACTGCAAAGTGCTTGCCACTTGTTTGCAGTCTGCTGTTTCCCTGTGTTTGTGTTTACTTACCCACACAAATAATGTAAATGTGCACTTATTCACAGAAAATTTCTAGTCATTTTTATTTCTCCAGTTATTAAGGAGAACAAGTAAAATGAGAGAAATGTGAGAAAACAAAACTCTTTGCAAGTTTTTAACGAGTGATGCTCTGAGTTGTTGGCACGTTTATAATCCGCCACATGCTGTTGTATTCAGGGCATAAACACTGGGTTCAATCTCCCATACCTTTCCGTAACTTTGGTTTAGATGTTTGGGCCAGGTAAGCATTTGGAAGGAAGAGGCGAGTGTGTAGCATTCACCACCTTACAGAGCCTGCACCTCGCCCTGTAGTCATTTCACAGGTGTCAGGGATGACAAGGGGGGACATCTCTTCCTGGTATAGCTTCAGGGTGGAGTCCTGGTGTTCTCCCTCATCGCAACCTAGAGATGTTGGCTTCCTTTTCTTAGTTCTTCTTTCTGAGCCTAAGTAGACTGTTTACTCTTGCGACTGTCACTGATCTTTTGAAGGACATTTTAATTTTAAAAGGTTAGGCCACTCTCACAGAGTGCCCCTCCCCTCCAGACACAGCCCTTCCTGGGTTGTCAGCTGATATTGCCCGGGAATCAAAGCTGTCAGATCTAGGGGAGGGGCTAACTGTCCTTTACAGGGTCTGGCTTAAGTCTCTACCTTCCTGAGTCTGCAAGCAGGTTCTCTTTAGAAATGCATTTGACCAGAGTCCTTATTTCCATGGGAAGCTGACAGGAAGGAACTCTGAAATTTCAGAATAATACCCATGAAGAAGAGAAGCACAGTGAGACTCAGAGTTCTCCTTCCGTCCTGCTGGAGATGCCTGCCAGGAGGGAATGCCCGCGGCTGTCCACGCCCGCGGCTGTCCACAGAGTAGGCTTGCTCACAGTCTGATACATTCACATCCAACTTTTTGTTTGTTTTGGGTATTCCTGGAACTATATGTATGGTTCCTGTGGGTGTTCTGTGTCCCAGACTCCCTCAGATATATCACCCTTCAGCTTCAGTTCACTCTGGATGCTAGGACTGTAAGCAAGCACCACCACATCTGACTCAGAAAGTTTTTCTTCTTAATAAAATCACTGTGCCAAAAGAAGTGTGTGGGAATCTGGAGAGATGGCTCAGCAGGTAAGAGTGCTTGCATCTCAGCGGCACAAAAACTGGAGTTCAGATCCAGTGCTCCTGTGAAAAGCCAGGTGTGCCCATGTGCATGTGGCCAGTACCCTAGAGCTGTGGGGAGCTGGGCCGGGGGGAAGAGGACCACGGGCTGTCTTGCTGCAAACCTAGCTTCAGGGTTAGTAAGAGGCCCTGTCTAAAAAGAGGAAGCTAGAGAGTGGCAGAACAGGACGTCAGTGTCATCCTCGGTACCCCTGTCCCACCCTGGCCTTACACACACACACACACACACACACACACACACACACACACACACA